>JAOTRA010096941.1:0-11453 GCA_026260255.1 Pseudolaguvia tuberculata
CTCGTACTGAGCAGGATTACTATTGCAACAACACATCATCAGTAGGGTAAAACTAACCTGTCTCACGACGGTCTAAATACACGACGGTATTTAGTCTAAATACAATTTGTCAGAGTGTTAACACACCAGCCATTCCCCATAACTTTGATATACGTGTCCAGTGTGTGCACCACCCTTTCAACAGTCCACAGCATCGTATACAAGCCTTTCACTGGTAGCGTCCAGAACTTTTTCACGAAGCTTCTCCACAATGTAAACCTCCTCATGTAGTTCGCATAAAATATTTGATTTAGGTATACACCAGTCACGAACATCAACGCCGGCACAAGCCACACCACCTGCTGTTGCTACCCTGCTACCACCGTGTGTTGCTGTGAGAAAGGTCAGGTTGTGATACCCCAGTTCCATACAGAATTTATCTATCTAGGCACTGTTGTAGGTTTGTGGGAGGGCCTCTGTAGGATTGGAGCATGCTTCATCCAGAGATGGTACTATCTCCACAGGCATAGAGTCAGCATCAAACATTGAAGACATGACCTTCGTAGATGTGGCATTATCATCAGGCATTGCAGGTAAGGTTTCAGGAGTGTTGCTGTAGCAGTAGCCAAAAATAGATCCCTGAGACATGGCCAAAATAGATGGTGACTACACCCGATCTCTGCAGTCTTTTTAACGCTTACAATATTTGGGTGGAGATAAGAGACAGTTTGATCTTGGAAACGCCCGGCTAGAACAATTTCAGCTTTACAGAATTGTACTCCTCATACATGTCACACCATCTAAACATCTTGTCAATACATGTAAAAACATCATCCATTATATGAATATCTTTCCATTGAAACAAAAACCTCATGTAGTACTGGTGGTGTTTCGATTTCGGGATAGGTTCACAGATCTTTGTCTTGTCGTTGCAGCAGAAAATGTAAACGCAGTAATCCGGTATCTTTTTTACTACGATTACCAACATCACAAAACCTTTTGTGAGGAACTATACCAACCAATTCTGCAATGTACAAGGGGTAGTCAGCGCTGTCATTCAAATCACTCCAAACCCGCCAGTCTTTGACAGGCAAAATTAGACCGGGATCCTGTGGTGTAGAATTGTTTTCAACTTCGGTAGCATAAAGCTTTACATTACTTTGGCATTACTTTGTCAAACACATATCAGCCGACATGATCATAACACATCGTAAAGTCACAACGTTTAAATCCTCATGGAGAAACTCTCAAGCCAACTCCATGTTTTTTCCTAGGAGCAAAGGTCAGTTCTTTACTCATTTCGATAGGTCGTCCAGCTGGTGAAACACACCACAATTCTATCGGTTTTAGGAGTTTTTGGAACAGCTACGGAGCCATTATACTGTGGAGTCTTCTGTGTTTTTTACTCACTATATGCTAACCTTCTTTAAACAACATCGCTGGGTGTGGGAAGGACCTTTAGGTGTCAAAAATCAGTCCAGTAAACAACAGCCGGTATTTGTGCATCAAACCATTCCATGTAAATGTGTTTTCTTTAAGGGATCTGGGGCACCCCCACAAGAAGGTCTTGTCACCACATACACCTTTATCACACAATACGGCAGCAGATATACTTCAACATAGAATTACACGCCGCCCATCTGGAGAAACATCCATAAATCAAAACCATTGGTCCCAAACTTCTTGTTCAGACTTTGACAAAGAATCATAAATCACAGAAAGTGACAGAAAGTGCATGTTAAAACTACTTGCAACATTCACTAATACAGATACTAGTCATTTAATTAAAATATCTGAATTCCATTTCATACATTCATTTCACACACAATCTTATATATTTCAAGTGTTTATTTCTTTGAATTTTAATTATTATAACTGACAACTAATGAAAAACCCAAATCCAGTATCTCAAAATTAAAATACTGTAAAAAGTTTCAGTATTGTAGACACCAGGTGTCACACTCATCAGCTAATTGACTCAAACACCTGCTAAGGCTTTTAAATGGCCTCTCAGTCTAGTTCTGTATGCTACACAATCATGAAGAACACTGCTGATTTGACAGACGACCGGTTTTCTCCCCTATTACAATTGAATGCACCACCAGATTGGTTGTTCTTTTGCAGGATGCAGTGAGGTGGTGCATTGTATCAGCTCCCCACAGGCTTCTCCGCGCATGCTCACAAAAGTATTGGGTTTGGCCACATTGGGCTTCCCCTAGGCGGCACTGGCATTTGCCCTCATTGCTGGTGATCCATCCATTGACCAGTCTAGTTTCCTGCTCCATGCTGATTTTGTGCTTGGGTCTCAATTTATTGAGAATCCACATTTGGTCTTTGCATAACATTTTGCATATAAGCGCAGTTTTTCATCAAATGTGGTGAGTCATCGCAGTTCACTTTTCTCCACGCATCATGTTTCTAGGTGGGGTCTTCCCATGAATTGTCCTCTTCCACTACAATCTCTGTTTTAACTATACCATCTTTTTGGTGGTTGAGGATATGGTCCCATTTGATACCCTCTGGGAGCCATTGGGTTTTGATAAGATGACGTTTGGTACATGACTGGTGGTTGAGGTGTCACTTGGTTCATGACTTGTGCTGAATGCTGTGCTGCTGTCTGTGTTTGAGATTTTGCCACCATGAGGGTTGCTTGTTTGGCGGCTCCTCCTTTCTTACTCTTTTGGAGCTCTTGTTTGTTTCATGTCAGCTCTTTCAGTTGTGCTTTGTGAAATTGCAATAATAAGTCAGACATTCTTATTATCTATGTAAAACTGTATAATGAATCACATTGGCTTCAAATGTAGACCAGGGTATTGAGCTTAGCCCTACCATTGTGTCCAGTCTTGCACTTCAGTAGGTAGTGCTACAGTTAGGCATTTGGCAGATGCTCTTATCCAGAACGACTTACATTTGGCCTCTTTATAACTGAACAATTGTGGGTTAAGGGCTTTGCTCAGGGGCCCACAGTGGTTTCTTGGAATCGAATCCCAGTCTTTTTGGCATTAGTCCATAGTCCATCTTAACCACTAGGCTACCACTTCAAAGCCTGAATAATGCTTTACTTGTTTCATTCCAGCAGGAATCCATCTTCTTTCCCTATGTGCTCTATAATTTAAGGATAAACCGAGCTATGCCTTTGCTTTCTTCCAGTTTCCAGACAATTTCTTCACTCCACTGTCACTGTTGCACAGACTACTACAGTGCAAAACAATGCTACGGTGAATAAAGACCAGCATGAACTCCCTCTACTTGAAAAGACAATGCACAGCGACAAGTATTCTCAACTTCTGAGCTAAGTTCCATGCACCAAGACGTGAAAATCTGTGACGGCAGGAAGAGGAAAACAAACACGATAACAGACTATAACCACATGAAGGTATGTGAATGTGTGTATAATTTAATACCAGTGCTACAATCTTTCCTTTCCTTCTGTTTCAAACAATTTTACAATATGCAGCTTTTTAGTTTTTTTCTCCCTTTTTTTCTGTGCTTCATTCGAAAATGCTATTCTATTTTTTGATGATTTTTCCAGTGGTGCATCTGTAACAGTTGCAGTCAAACCTGAACAATAATTATCTTGGCAGGTAAGTGTTTCAAAAACTTCTACTTTGCTGTCTATATCATATATCTCTTTAATAAATTTAGGTAATTTAAATGTCACTTGACTAGATTAAGAGGCTTCTAGCTCTTAATTTCTTTAATTTGCATTATATTATTTTAATTTCTTTAAAAAGTATGAATGGTCTGCAGATTTTTAAAAAATGTGGTTTTGTGAGAATGTGGGAAAACTAGTTAACTAAATTAATCCTTTTATTCATTCACTGTCTTTACTAAAAGTAACATTGATTTAATCTATAAAGTGATTTAAATAAGTAAGTTAAATGTAGAAAGTTAAAAATAGTCTCTCTCTCTCTTCCACGCTCTCCTCAAGTCATTGTACTGAAAGAAAAGTCAGAGACAACCTTGATTGTCTGTCTGCAAAGGAAACCACCGGAAGTGATGTGTGTGTAGCCCAAGGCCATCTTTTCTAACTGTGATTCACAGTAACATACTTCTCAGAGAGTTTAATGCTGGTTTAAACTGCAGAACCAAACAATGAATCATAAATTCTGCATTTAAAATCAAAACATAACTAACAGTAAACAAAATTATAAACACAGAAAATCAATATTTTAAAAAACAGAAACTACACAACTAAACTAATTACACAAAACCAAAATGAATAAATCTTCTAAACTGCTTATTGATCAGATTAGATTAGATTCAACTTTGTCATTATTTAGACTACAAGTATAGAGCCAATGAAATGCAGTTTAGCATCTATACCATGCCAGGCTAAAAACAATACCTAGCCGACCGGCTATTCCCTCCATTACGTTGACTAATGTCTGCTTCCTGTAAAATAAACTGGGCTAAATTTGACTCCAGCGGACTACAATTTGTGAGTTCAGAGACTGTTGTGTTTATGGAAACCTGGCTCAGTGACAGAGTTCCAGATGGTGTCGTAGGTTAAATCCTGGCCAGCAGGAGCCTTCTCTGCTCTTCAGGACTGTTTTGTGTGCACATACTGGAACATGCTCAGGGAGACTGAAACCAATGGCAACACCATCAACCTGGAGGAATACACTATCAGTGACCAGCTACATCAGCAAGTGCATTGATGATGTGACTGTCTCCAAGAACATCACCACATGACCCAATCAAAAGCCATGGCTAACTGCAGAGGTGCGTGCACTGCTTAAGTTGAGATACTCTGCCTTCAGAGCTGGCAACAAAGTGACTAAAAGCAACTAGAGCTGTGCCATCAAGCTTGTGTGATCAGTGAGGCAAAGTGCCCACACGCTCAGAGAATCCATGAACATTTTCAGAACAGTGGCGCTGCAGGATTTTCCAGCCTTAATTTCAGTCCACATCAATAGCACATTTTTGGACACCGAGCAGCTGCTGCATTCTAAAACGCACAACCTACATAATAAACATTCAACAAAATCATCCCTCAGCAGCTGATACAGAAGTTGAGCCTGCTGGGTTTAAAACACCTCCCTCTTTAACTGAACTGAATTACACTGAACACTGGAGCCTCTCAGAGGTGCTTGCTCATTCCACTGCTGTTAACATTGCTGACCCACGACTGTATAGCAATTCACATCTCAAACAACATCGTTAAGTTTACTGATTACACAACCGTGGTGGATCTAATGATGAGTCAGTGTACAGAGAGGAGGTATAACAACTGAATTTGTTGATTCTTTTAAGTTAGTTGATGGAAAGTTATTTACACATCTTGTGTAACTTTGCCCGTGAATGCCGGGCTTTTATCTGAATCTACCCTATACCTAGCGACGATCTCTTTAGCTAATATACAAGTCACCACCTTTGCATTTTCCCTGTGTCGGTAACACCTTGACCCGCCGTGAGAATTTGTCCACCAAAACCAGGAGGCCCGCATTTTGGCATGAGTAAAATCCACCTGCCATTCCTCAATGGGAGTGGTTGGCAAGAGCAGGTGTTTTTGATTTAGGCCATCTTTTCAAAATCGTATCTAGCCCTGACAAAAAGTGCATATCCTGTTTGACCATTCTTTAAGCATGGTGTGACACACCGTGGAACACGCAGAGGAGAAAAGATAGGCAATGGAACAGTAAACAAAGACAGTAATCACTGGTGTAACATATGCCAGTGTAATCAGGTGCCACCCCACAAGTCTACCAGTAGGAGTTGTCAGCCGGTGAGGCTGAATCCTGTAAGAGACATAAATCAATTTTAGGTATGATAGTGCTGACTAAAAAGCAAGAGTTTTGGCACAGAGTAGTAGATTTCAAGTAGAAAACCTGAACGGCAGCCGCGGCTTTGGAGTGTCTATTTGCCAGCGCATTCCCTTAAGCCTCATCTGAGTTGATATGAGAGTATGCTTGTGTCTTTACAAGAGCTGCAGGAAGTAGACAAACCTCCAACAAATTATTAACCAGTTTTGCTCGAGAGATAGGTTTACTGTCCGCTGAACGGAAACTACATAGTTGCCAGATGTGGCCAAAATCTTGGGCCACCCCAAAGGTGTACCGGGAATCAGTGTAAATGGTGAAGTGCTTTCCCTTTGACAGAACATGGGCCCTTGTGAGAGCAAGGCTACCCAGGTTGAATGCTACTGAAACCACACTTGCTGCATCATAAAAACATGCTTAAGCTATTTCATGAACAAGAATTAAATTTCAAAAAGGACTTACAGACTGTAAGGAATTGATCTTAGTCTCTACCCTTGTTTAGTAGCGTCATACTGGATTTGGTTGCCAGGGCGATAAGACATTATTTAAGGTGAATCATTAATGATTTATCAGAGTTACCAAGTTCAGATAAGTGTCCTGCACTTAAATAAGTCCTGCTATGCTTAATGTGATGACGTATTGTTTGGTGTTTCCTGTTAAATGTGTGTTTCCTGCAACATGGTTCCGATCCCCTTATTACAGTTGCATAATGATTCACCTAAAAAGGATCCAGAGTAAGACATGCAGGTTTCATCTGCGTTTCTGGACTCTCCACTACTCTGGAGTTGCCCACGGTGAGATGCGGCTAAGGGTCTTCAGTCTACCAGAGGATATCGTATCAGACCGGGGGCCCCAGTTTACGTCTCATTCATGGAGGGAGTTTTTTTTTTTTAAGAGACTGGACATTAATGTGAGCCTGTCCTCGGGTTACCACCAGCAATCTAACGGGCAGGCAGAGAGATTGAATCAGGAGCTGGGCAGATACTTATGTACTAACTGTGCACAGCAGCAACAGAGCTGGAGCGAATATCTCCCTTGGGCTGAGTACGCACAGAACTCTCTAATTCATTCCTCCACAGGCCTAACACCTTTCCAATGTGTCTTAGGATTCCAGCCTGCGTTGTTCCCCTGGTCCGAGGAACCAGCCACCGTACCTGCAGTGGAGGATTGTTACCAGCGGAGTGCCAGTGTTTGGGAGAATGCTCATCTACGTATCAATAGGTCTGTGCACAAACAACGGCGGCAGGCAAACTGACACAGACATCCTCACCCCAACTACGCGCCCGGGCAGCTGGTGTCGTTGTCGACCCGAGATCTAAAACTAAAGCTCCCTTGCCAGAAGCTAAGTCCAAGGTACATCGGCCTATTCAAAATACTTCGTAGAATCAATGATGTTTCCTATCGTCTGCAGCTGCCCGCTCAGTATCAGATCTCACCGACCTTGTTATTGATGGGGTTGATTGTGTTTTCATTCTGACATAATGATTCGGTACCACAGAACTCAGCATGTTTAAATCTGCAAATGTTTCCAGATGTACCATCCGACGGGTCTCCGTTCATCCAAGATCTTTTGTGGTGTTGTGACGCTTTTAACTAGATCAAGCATGTGTGAACCGGGGACGGTTTTACCTCTAAACACTAACTCACATGACTCTGTCCATGAAGCGACGTCTTTGGATTTAGATATTTTATCTATAATGTAGCGAACATTTTTCATATTCCTCTGGGGAACGTTCTTTAAAACATCTCCCGCAATGGCGTCTGAACCACCCTGGCTGCTCGGTGTTGAAGGCACTGGTAGTTTGTCTTTTTCAAAATGTTTGGTTGACGGAAGCGATAATGTTAATGCACTAGTCTCTGTCTTTTAGCTTAGCATAAAATTTATCTAATAGTCATATCAAGATCGTCCTCTACAACCTGATGAATAGATTCACGGGGGTTGCTTGTTTTTAGCTTGTCCATCTGTCTCTGAGGAACCAGGTAAATTTTTTTGGCGTGTTCCAAACCAGTCATTTTATATTCAATAAAATCAAACTGGTTATAAAGGGGACAGCGACGCTTAAAAGAGGTAGCAGAAACCCGCCGTGTCGATTAATCAACTGTCTTTTTCATTTGACACTGACTTTCTTATCAGCAACGAATTTGATTTCAGTTTTCCTTCTTTTCAGCTTCCGATGCTGTTGATGTGTCAGCGGGATATTACCATGGAGAACATTCAGAGCCAATTCACACAAACATAAAATAAACTCGTCTGAGACTGTCTGTAAAATAACACGTCTTTGTTTAGGTGTACCGGCTCACAGTCTTTTTTTTTTTTTTTTCTGGAGGTATACAACAGTATGCGGTGAAAGTAAATCGGTTCTGAAACGAAACTGTTCAGGGGTCTTTGCTTTATAGTCTATCATAAGGTAGCCATAAGGGGTGCGGGTCGTGTCTTCATAACACTCCATAAAAAATTTTGAATTATTCGGAAACATCTGTTTAGCTAAAATAAATTCATCTCTAAAATTCTTCAGTGTTCAGGCTAATTGTTCTGCTGGATTTACCCTGAACAAACAAATTCTGCAGAATGTAGATAACATTTAAATTCTTATGATGTACATAAACTGTGAAAAGTTTTTCAATCTCTTTGTTACTGGATGCCTCCTGCATAAAATCATCCACTACAATCAAAGATGTCTTATTGACGGGAAACAAAACATCATCCAAAGTTTGTGGTATTCCTTCAATAAATTTTATGTCATTATTATACATCTTCATCAAATCATCATACAAAGGTTGCCATACAGAAGAAATATAAACAATATTATCAATTCTTTTAGAAATCAACATTCCAGCATTTTGTAACAACATTTTTACAAAGAATGTTTTGCCGCTATTGCTAGGGCCTGATACAACCATTGAAAACGGACATTGAAATCTCTGGTCAAATGGTTCTATGTCCTGTACCCCCAAACCAAAAACGTTGTCAGTAGCTATATGGAAGCGTGGTAAAATCAGGGAGCAATAAGTGTTTGTCATATACGACTCTGAATTTTTTTTACTAATGATTTGTTGTGTAATGTCAGGTTCTTTTTGTTCCTTACAATAGTGTCGTTCTGCGCACAGATATGTCGGCTATCGTCCCGTCCAATCACATATTGGTTTACAAGTCTAATCAGCAAGTCTATTGTGACGAGGTCGGAGTTATACCCTTTGCTTTCGTACACACCTTACCCCTATCTGTAACAAAACCATAGCTCTTTGGCCCAGAAGTACAAAAACGAATAATGTGATCATCTGGTCCTACCTCATTGGTAAGATCGCCTAAATATGGACCTAGTGGCGGCTTGTATTCATCGATTTTCGTAGTATAGCTGACACTATCCGTATCACAATTAAGGATCCCCCAGCGTATCCATGAGATTGTATAGTTCTAAACGGGCATGGGCTGTTGTAAAAGCGCAGATAAAGACGTTGATGTCTCGTGTCTGGGGAAATTTCCCATTGGTGTAAGAACACTGAATGATCGTCACGGTGTCAGACACAAATGAGAAATGTCTGATGTCATGCTCGGTACCAAAAATACGACTCACAAATTGCTCGGGTTCTTTAAGTATTTCGGTTGTAGGCAGACCCTCCCTGAGACAAAAGCACCCCCATAATGAATTCAAGACTAATTTCATAATAGACCTACGTGCGGGGTTCGGCTCAATCTTGTCCACATTCAGCTGGATCCCTTCTTTCTCAAAGTAATCTCTGATATAAGAATCTTTGTCAGCATCGGTTATCACGGCTTTTGGAAACCCTGAACTCTCCTGTTTAAATTGTAAAAACATTTTCACATAGTCGCGGAACAGTGTTTCTGATCGCTGGGAAAAATGCCAGACCTCATCCACATTTAGCACAACATATCCTTTCTCTATAGCTTTTAGGAGTTCGATGCTTACCCAGCAGCCGCGAATAGCCCTTTCCCTATCTGTGTGCATGCACGGCAGTTTCTGGTTCTGTTATTCGGCGCACAACCTACACAAAGGAAATGTTAATTTTCTGCTCACACGATGGGGGAGGACCGGGTGAATCAGTTTTCAGGTGGTAGCACCATAGCCTTGACGAGTCCGTAATAATTTTCAAGATTATCAAAATCTTTGAAAATTATTTGGGGGTGGCCGATAGGGAAAGACTTTGTCGCCTGACAATACGGGTAAATGACCTCTCCTTCCGACACCTCATGGTACAACTTGAAAGCGTTAGCTCTACCTCCATGTAAAGCAAAGGATTTTGCGACATATTCAAGCCATTCAATCGAAGTGTTTGAGTATATTTTGTGCTGATTAACGTATGCGTTGTTGCGTGTTAACGCTATCGTGTCTTTTGGGAGGTAGTGTGTCTTATAGATAGCCATACAAGTGGCAGCCAGTGTAGTGTAATTGAACGGATCTAGACCTGTGCACAGAATGAATTTGTCACGGTATTTCATACATCTCTTAGCAAGACAACATCATTTTTACCGTACATTGCTAGTTCTTTTTGAAACTCAAACACTTTGCCCGAGACAGTACCATTGATCAAACGCTGATCTATCTTTGTTTGACATGTTAGCATACCCATAAAATTCTTTAGAGGGGTATGGGCCAACATTGGAATCATTCTCCGACTAAAATTATGCGGAAAATATCCCTTCTGAGCGTTGGTCTAATTGAAGGCCAACGGTGTGTTGGCAAGACTCATAGGTATGAACGAATAACTGTCAATAAATCTCTGCTTGAACGCTTCATCATACATTAAGATTAGACAACATGCTTGCATTGTAATTTTAGGAGCGATCCTCATCTTAGTGAAATGTTCCAATAGAATGTAGTTGTCAAATCCTGAAGCATTATGCACAACCCAGGTGTAATTACAATAGCGCCGTCGTCTGAATTTTTTAAAGAGCCGATCTACACAATCTGTCCCCTCTGCCACAAATTCTTAAACGGCATATATTGTGTGATAGCACACAAGAAATTCGCTATATGTTTGGAGCCTTCATAACGCGTTTGAAAGTCATAAAAAATATACTTATTAGGTTTTTCAGGTTTGACCGGTTGAATGAAACACTGATGCACTCCACCATCCACAAGACTCTCATCACAGTGGACACAACGATCAGAAGGACACTTGTGGGTCTTTGGATTAGTACCACTCACGTGGTAACGTCTATTACACCGGGGGCAATATTCAGTCACGTCACACTGTGCGTGCTGCAGACCTGGAGACGGTTTTTTATGCATCTCAAAACAATAGTCGGATTTACAGTACCGTAGACAGTCACCGCAGTGTTTTATTTTTTTGGGGTGTTTATGACATTCAGGTTCATTACAGACATCGCATGAGTACCTACATCTATGATCTCTCTTACTGCTATATCCGCTGTAACAATACCCACAGACATGAGCGTTGCCGATGAATGACTTTAGATTTTTAATCATAAAGTATGGGTTGTCATGCTGGTAGAGAAACACAGTTTTAGGATGCGGTTCCTCGGAGGTTGTAAACTTCTCCAAACCCCCTATAGAAGACCACTATTTTAACACTAAGCACACGCTCAAACTGTCCGATGTCATTAAATCCCACTTTGTGCTGATCTGCATACCCCGCCGACCTCTGCAATGACGAGGCTATAGACTCTAATTCTTTGTACGGTTTCTGCGGGTTTAGAAAGCATGCTAAACAGATTGCAAAACAAAGATT
>JAOTRA010096966.1:0-11452 GCA_026260255.1 Pseudolaguvia tuberculata
TATATATTAGACAAAGATCCTTGAACCTTGAGAAATACACAAACACTGACAATTTTGAGCTCTGTTATTTAAACCAAAGTAGTAAAACGTGATGGCATACAGTAAGTCAGCTTCTTGGTTTTATTTTGATGCATAGTGGTTCACCTCACCAAAAGAAGGTCCCAGGTTTGATTCCCTGGTCAAGGGGTCTTTCTGTGCTGAGTTTGCATGTTCTCCCTGTGCTTGCATGGGTTTTCCCAGGTACTCTGGTTTCTACCAACAGGCCTAACATGTACATTAGGTTAGCTGGTGATTTTTAATTTCCTATAAGAGTGAGTGAGTGTGTGTGAAAGTGGTTGTTCATCTGTGTGGCCCTGCGATATACTGGCAACCTGTCTAGAGTGTACCCCCTAAAACAGGACAAAATCACAGGAAAATAACGTTTCCCTTTTGCAAACTTAACATAGCATAAACTTGCTAATTTAGTTAATTATCTTTTCTTATTTATTATAACTGATTTCAGCTGGAGGAAATTCTAATAATAATAAAACAAAAACTCCAGAATTGTATTTAAGTATTTAATTTTATTCATAGAGGAATACTGTAGCCTGCTTACTGAGGGTGCGAATTAAAATAATTTGCATTAAGAAAAGTAAAACTAAACTTTATTTATAAAGTGAAGTATTTCTACATGTACTGTTCTGTGGAGCTGCTAGTTTGGTGTAAATCTTTGATTGGGACGAGAGCCACACTTCAGGAAGCATGGGAAATACAAAAGCAAGAACTGTTTCAGCCCTTTTCTCAGCTCATCCATCAAAAATAACACACTACAACGCCCTACATGGGAACAGCTGCCACATTCCCTTCTTATTCACCGTCATTTCACTTCAACACATAGTGATACGCTCAATAAACAGAAATATTCAAGCCGGAATTTAATTTCTTTCCTCCTGGATAAAGGCATCTGTCAAATGCCAGAAATGTAAACGTCAGTTTACTAGGATTCAGTTAAAGGATGCTGCTTTATAGCCAGTACTGTAGATACATGTTGCGTGTGGCTCTCGTCCCTACAGTACATGTAGAAATACTTCACTTTCTAAATAAAGTTTAGTTTTACTTTTCTTAATGCAACTTATTTTAATTCGCACCCTCAAACCACTTATTAGTAAGCAGGCTACAGTATTCCTCTATGAAAATTAAATACAATTCTGTTTTTTTTTAAATTATTATTAGAATTATTATTATCACACTGCATTGGCTCCCGGTGAGATTCCGTATAGATTTTAAAATACTACTTTTAACCTATAAAGCACTAAATGGTCTCTCACTCCAGTACCTTAGTGATCTGGTGGTGCCCTATGTTCCGCCATGCCCACTTCATTCAAAGGATGCGGGCTGTCCGTCAGTGCCAAATGTGAATAAAGTTACAGTAGGGGGCAGAGGGTTTTCATGCAATGCCGCCAGATTATGGACAACATATACCAGTTTATGTCCGAGAATCACACAGTCTTAATGTTTAAGTCTAGATTAAAGATTTATTTAGTCAGGCATTTCAGTGTTAGTCCTCTTTAGATAAAGGAGCAGATCCGGGGGACTCATAGGTGTAGAGTATTATGGTGATCTGATGCTGTTGGATGCTGTCATCCGGACTCTCACCGATCACTCAGTTGTGGTGGTTTAGTGATGGTCTGGTTGCCTTACAAATCAGGGATCTCTCATGTCTGTGCCTACCTTTGGTCCTCTTTTTAGTTAGGCTGTACTAGTTAGTTTTGCCGGAGTCCTTTCATGCACTGAACATTAGTATTCTACAACCTCAACACCATTTACAATATATAACCATTTTCTCTCAACCCCCCATCTGTCAAGGTAAACGTGCCGGCCCACCGCGTTGGATCGAGAGCGTCGTGTATCGGCTTGGTCATCCCATTTCCAGCCACGAGAACTGTTTCACTCACCCTTACACATATACATTAATTTCTGTTCAACCCAAATGAGGATGGGTTCCCTGTTGAGTCTGGTTCCTCTCAAGGTTTTTTCCTAATCCCACTCTAGTTAGTTTTTTCCTTGCTCATCAGGGACAAACTCATCATTCATTCTGTAAAGCTGCTTTGAGGCAATAACTTGTAAAACGCGCTATACAATTAAAATTGAATTGAATTGAATTGAATGTTGCTTTTTGATAAATGTGTATTCTATTTTTAAACGTATAACCGCCAACTTTTAATATCACTCCAGTCTCCTAAAACATATTGAATCAGTCTTAAAACAAGAAAGCTGTTAATTTCTACATTGCACTCAAACTAACGTTGGCCTGGAGCCCTTTCCTGATTTGCCTCCGAGGAAAAGGGGTGTCAATTGGAGCTGAACAGATGGATGAAAGCCATTTGGCTTTTAATAAAGGTGAGAGAAATGGGAGGAGACACATACACCAGTTGGCCATCTATCCAAGCAGATCCTGCAAGGTATTCCAAACAAATCCAAAGGAACCGTTTCTGGATTAATTCTACAAAAATAAATGCAAAGATCATTGAAATATTTATGATTTTAATGTTAGTTCTAAATTAGCCCAATCTGGCAAAACTACTTTGGGTACGGAAAGTATTCAGACCCCCTTAAATTTTTCACACTCTGTTACATTGCAGCCATTTTCTAAATTCGATTTTAAAAATGATTTTAAATCATTTATATATTCTCACTAAGGTCTGAGATCCTTAGCACTCTGGAGAATGTTTTCATCCAGGATGTCCCTAATCTTGGCCGCATTCTTCTTTCCTCATGTTTGCAACCAGTCGTCCTGCAGCAGAAAAACTCCCACACAGCATGATGCTGCCAGCACTATGCTTCACTTGGGACTTTATTGGACAGGGAATGGTCAGTGCCTGGTTTTCTCGGCATATACCGCTTAGAATTAAGGTTTTAGCTTGGTCTCGTCAGGCAAAAAATCTTTTTTGTCACCATCTTGGAGTTCTTCAGGTGTTTTTAATGTTTCTTACACTGAGGAGAGGCTTTCATTGGGCCAGTCTGTCATAAAGCCTCAACTGATGGTGGGTTGCAATGAAGATTGACTTGACAACTTTCTGTTATCTGTCTCACTAAGGCTCATCTCCCCCGATAGCTCCGTTTGGCCGGACGACCAGCAGATGATTTTGCAACCTTGGCCGGATCTACAATTCTGTCTCTGAGCTCTTCAGCCAGTTCCTTTGACCTCATGTTTCTCATTTGACCCAAAACTGTGAGCTGTAAGGTCTTATATAGACAGGTGTGTGTCTTTCCTAATCAAGTCCAATAAGTATAATCAAACACAGCTGGACTCAAATGAATGCCTGCAATATAAAAAAAGAGTGAAAAATTCAAGGGGGTCTGAATACTTTCCGTACCCACTGTATGTATCACGAATGTACAGTGCAGCGAAGTCACTGGCTGTCTTAGAATGTACAGCGGAGTTACTGGCTGTCTACACATTTGAAGACAAACCTGTTTATTAAACACCTTGCATTTGATACATGAATACAAAAAAAGTTGTTACACTGTGTTTGTGATCATATTGTATCAGTATTGAAATGTTTTCTAATGCAACTTTAAGCACAGTTTGTACATCGCTCTAGACAAGAGCATCTGATAAATGGTTTAAATATAAATGTACACAGTAGCATTCTTCTTTGGCATTATGAATGAAGCAGACCATCACTCTTGACATGGTGAGCTGAATAGCATCAAAAATGGCACATGGTAGCATTAAAATTTCCCTTTACTGAAACTAAAAGACTCAAACACTGTTCTTGCATGCACAAGATTTAGTTTTTAGAGGCTCCTGGGTTCTGTTCAAGACATGTTCTGCAACCTGACTTTGACTCAACCTCACTGAACACCATTGTGATTAACGGAACCACAGATTGAACCCCCAACAGCCTCACTTGTCTGATCTCTCTCAGCATTATAGCTAAATGAACAAAACTTCAACAATCACATAACACGATCTAGTGGAAAAGCTTTACAGACGTTTGAAGGTTATTCTAGGAGGAATAGTGATGCTACATCTGGAATAGGATTTTGGTCACCTGTTCCAATAAAAGGTTTAAATAATGCAAATAGGTAATAAACATTTTTGGCAGCAACATTGAGAAAAAATGTTGATCATTTAAAGAGGACGAATAACTTGGATAGTTCCTCATGTTATGTTTATATACTTTATATATTTTGACTAGTGTATTAAAATGTAAAATGTTAAAAAGACTGCAGATTCTTATACATCCACAAGGTCATCTAATGTCTCCACAACCTAATTTAAAGAGCATGTTGCTAGCATATACGAGTACATTTCTTGCAATTTTCCTTCTCTATAAATTAATATCTATTCAGTCATCACTTTATTATTTTTTCCGTTTTATTCTCTAAAACTTTACTGCGTGCCTGGTCTAGGCCTGCATTAGCCTGCTTTATACCCTTGTGTTTATTGGATGTTTTTTCCAACCTCATTCCACAACCTTACAGTCACGACATTCTAAAAACACACGTCTCTGCTAATCTGCGTTGAGACAAGGCAGACTTTTTATGACCTCCTCGAACCCTTTACACATTTACCTAGCAGTCAATGAAAACATGACATCACCTTGCCTCCCTCCTAAGAAAAAGAAATGAATGTGAGCAAAATCTTTCTCTTCCTTGGCTGCTTTGCCTCACAGCTAGCCTCTACCTTTCTCAATGATCTCAATAAACCTCACTGTTTTTCTACTCTCTTTTTTCTCCCAGCTGGCCAGATGTTTTGGCATTATGAATGGAGCAGGCAACGAGATTTTTTTCCTTGGTCAAGCACTCCCAGCCGGTTGCTCAGATGGAGTGTTGATGTGAAACGTGTAAAGAATCTATAAACAGAGGATCATTATTAACAAAGTCATAATGTTTAAAAGAAAGACACAAATACAAACACAAACATTACAATGAGCCTAGTTACAAAGATAAACTACTGAGATGAAATGTTGGCAGAGGTTTAAGAAAATTCCTAGACTTCCTAGATATCCAGTAGCACAGTATTTGTCTATTTGTCAACATACAACTATTTAAGGATACCACCGATAAAAAGTAAAATGTTATTTGAATGACATTTACAGATTTTGGCAGTCAGCCAAATGCTGCTCTCTTTCAATCAGCAGTTCAACAGCTCTTTTTTTTGGGCTTGATGTCATTAATTCATCTTCTAACCCCCTGCTGAAGGGGGGGGGTCTGCTAAAGCTTATCACAGAGTTTTCACATAGGGTGAAAGGCAGGTGTACACCCAGGACAGCTCGCCTGTTTATCAAAAAGCAGTCTTTTTTCATTCATCTTTTTTCCCACTTATTCCATAATTCTGGCTAACGGGGGTCTGCTGGCACCCATCCCAGCTCACATAGAGCAAGAGACAGGGGTACACCCTGGACAGGTTGCCAGTCCATCTCAGGGTAACACATAGACAAAACCATTTACACACACACATTCACTTCAATGAACAATTTAGAATCATCAATCAAGCTATTCTGCATGTTTTTGGACTGTGGGAGGAAACCGGAGTACCCAAAGGAAACTTTGTACAGAAAAATCCCCGGCCCAGGAATCGAACACGGGACCTTCTTAATGTGAGGCGACCGTGCTAGCCACTATGACACCGCAAGGGCAGTCTTAGTGTCTAAAAACTAAATGCATATACATTTGAACAGTACAAAGACTCAAATTATTATTAGTAAAGGTTCTCTCTGGGTTTTCTGGTTTCCTTAAGGAAATGTATATTCCATAGACTGTTTAATCAAGTGTCCCAATACTTTAATAAATGTAGTATATCACTGTGGCATTGTGGCTATTTAACACATTGCCTTAAACACAAGCGTGGAACAATTTTATTCAAAGTAGGACTAATTAAAAAATAGACTGAGATCCACATTTGGACAAAAAACAAAAGTTCTGCATAAATTGGATTTTAAACAGCCTCATTACGGATGTCTTTGCCAGAAAAGCAGAAAATAATTAATTCTAGGATAGAATGTAGGATTAGGCAAACAATATATACATAGTTATTGTTGAGCTGTGGTTTCATTATTGCATCTACACAGTTTAATTTTTGTCCTGCTGATGTCTTTATTGCTTTATACACCATATAGTCTATATGCACATTGGTTTGTGTTGCCTATGAGAATTTACTAACGGCAATTAACATGCTTTATTTTCAAGTATAAGGTGATGATAGCATTAGCTAAATTTAATATCAAGGCAAATGCTAACATACATGCCACCACTTAATAATCCACAAGCAGGAACTGCTGTTTTCACATGAATGTTACATTTGTCATAAATCATCATTTAGATATATTGATTCATATTTAGGATTAGTGACTTTTGCGTGCAGGGTCATACGGGATTCAATAAGGCTTTGTGTTAAAAATATTTTAAAACATTGCTGACTTGCGTTTAGACTTTAAAGAAACCAAAAATCATCACAGACATATTATTTCGACATATACATTATAATGATAATTATGGAATAGTTTTATAACCTATTTTAAAATGTAACACCTATTTTTAGTGTCATTTATAATAGATTTTAAAGATTTACTTTTTCTTAAGCTACTGCTTAACCTTTCTTTTTCTTTAATAAATAAGAAAATGCAGCCACCATGTTCTTACACACACCAATAGTCATTTCAGGTCTTCATTTCTATTCCATTTCATTTGTCTTCCCCTGCTGTCAATGAGAATGAAAAGAAAGAAAAAAAGAAAAAAAAATACAGAATTGAAATACAAGTGCAGGTCATATTATTACAATATCTGCAAAAAGTTGATTTATTTCACTAATTCTATTCAAGAAGTGAAGCTTGTATAAAGAATATATTAATTCCACACAGACTGATATATTTCAGTGTTTATTTCTTTTAATTGTGATGATTAAAACTGACAATCATGGTAAAGACTGCTGACAGTTGTCCAAAACTATTGACACCTTGAACAAAAGGTAATTGCAAAAGAGGCAGTCTGTTCACAGAGCTGTGTCGAAGCACATTAATAGAGAGCTGAAGTGAAGGAAAAGATGTGGTAGAAAAAAGTGTACAAGCAAGAGGGATGCAGGTGCTTCAAAAACCACTACGCAGAGAGTGTGAAAGACATGAGTTTCTGCTGTTGTCTTCCTTGTGTTAAGCACCTCTTGAACAACAGACAGTGACATAAGTGTCTTGTCTGTCCTAAAAACAAAAGGTTGTCCAAAGTTAAGTGCTCTAATAAAAATTAATTCTTTGCTTCTTTGTATTGGTCTTAATAATATGCTAATTTTTGAGATACTGAATTTGGATTTTTGGATTTTCAGACCTGCATACTGATCAGGATTTGCCCTGTGTGAGTGATCGGAAAATATGCAAACTCTTGACATTTACTCTAAACAAACTCTAAACATTTACTTTTGCATATTACAATTCATTCATCCATCTTCTTACCTGCTTATTCCCCAATTCAGAGTCACGGGGGTCTGCTGGTGCGGCGCCTATCCCAGAGCATATTACAATTGCAGTCACTAAAATTCACATTAAAGTTAATATACAGATCACACATGCTGTTGCAAAATATGAGACAGTAGACAAAAGTGAACAAAGTTTTGGAATAGCAGTCCTAGTTAAATACTTGTGGCACAGGACAACATGGCAGGGATCAACCAGGCTAAGAAATGTTTTACAGCCTGAAAGCAACATTTCCTTGTGTGCCTCTCCATCATTTGTTGAGATGATGTGGATGGGCGGCAAGCCGCATATTACAGAGGGTCGAAGTGGTTAAGGTGATGGAACAGGTTAAATGTGTTTTCGTATGTAATCACTTTTTATATTAACCACATTCTCACCGCTGACAGGAACAGCACTCTGCACTGTTTGTTTAGATCTCATTGACTGTTTGCTTGCTAAATAAATCTGATAGGTTGTTTAAATGCAAGTAAGATGCATGTGCATTGTAATGAAAATGGCGATCATTCATTCATTCATTCATTCATTCATTCATTCGTTCATTCATCTTCTATCACCATTATTTGATAATTCAGGGTCTATTGGAGCCCTGGAGATGTTGCCAGTCCATCACAGGATCACACATAGTCAAACAACCATACACACTCACTCGTATGGGCAATATTAGAGTCACTAATTAACCTAATATACGGTTTTGGACTCTGGTAGGAAACCGGGGTACTCGGAGAAAACCCATGCAATCAAGGAGTATATGCAAACTCCTTGCTAGGAATCAAACCCAGGACTCTTGCAGCCACTATCCCATTGTTCATTATATTGAAGTTTATTTTTATGCAGTCGCTGACATTGGCATAAAGTCAATGAATATTGTACTGAGATACAGCAGACTTCTGTGATCGCAAATTATGGAATAAGTGGGTTAGAGGATGAATGAATGAATAAATGACAACCCTAGATGCTACCTCTGGAGACAGATGCCCTTTCTTGTACCAAAAGACACCACTTGCTACAAGTGTTTGTTCATATCTAAGTCAAATATAAAGCTATTATTTTCAACCACTGTTATAAGGATATTCCAGTCGAACACAGACATCTTGAGTCATTTTTATATCAGATTTGCAGACCCAATCATTGAATTAAGGAAAGGCCACGCATCCTCTAACCAGAGATGCTTTGGGTTGTTTTGAAGCTGGTGGTCCTTGTGAAGATTAATGACAGTGACGGAATATTAACCTCAAAGTGGGTTACCTCTGTCAGGAGGTTAATACTTTACCATAGATCAATATTTCAGTAAATAATGACACACAATTCAAGGACACAAATCTCACATTGAAAACATGTGGTCTGAAAAACAGTTTTAAACAATTTTATGCACTGAGAACTGAAACAATCACGCGACTTTAGAAGAAAAGAAAAACAGACTTTAAAAAAAACCCTCCAAAGCATAAAATATCAGATGGGAAAAATATGCTAGTTGATTTGAACCCATCTACAAGACTTCTGCCTAATCATTTACAGATTAAAGCTGCCTTCAGATTGAGAACCTGAGATGGTTATGAACAGGTTAGGGAATGTTGATAGTGGTTTAGGAATGTTCTGATGGGTAAGATGGGAAAAGCTAATCCAAATTGCTTAATAATAAAGACATGGCAAGATATTTTATTTTTCTGTCTCTCTTTCTCTACTTTCCCCCACTCAACCACTCTCTCATACCACAAAGTTATTACAATAACCCGTGCCACTGAGTATGAATGTTTTAATGGAATCCATGCTTCATTAAAGATAATCATAGTCTATTCATCGTGGGCCGAATAGCACGGCTAGTTCATCTCCAGGTCAAATAAAGAGAGAGAGAGAGAGAGAGAGATGAATGAATGAATGAATGAATGAATGAATGAGCGTCAAAGCATGGTTTGTGTTTTATTTTATCATTTAAACTAAGTTTAAGTTTAATTCTATGTTTAAACATTAAAGCTTTCATTTAAAAAAATGTGCTTTAAATAAAAGTTACATTCCAAAACTAATATATGTGAAGGAAGAATTTAATCAGGATCCTGTATGCCTGCGTGTTCATGAAATGGTTCAAACTCGGCTTTATTATGTTTATATCAAACCAATTCAATTTATGTTTTATCAAAACAATTCAAGAAATGTACAGCTCATACTGTGTTGTACTCATTAGAATGTAGGAATGAAGAGATACGAGAATAGATAAAAGTCAGAAACAAATGCTGAGCAGATTGTAAAGTTTTTGTGCCATAGATATAGATGATATGTGGTATGGTGCTGGCTGTAGAGTAGAGATTACTTTATTAAAAATGGTTTTCATATTTTATATAACTGAGAAGGGTTGAGAGCCGTACTCGGGGGCCCATCATTGGCAACTAGGGGGTGCTGGGAATTAAACTCATCATCCTCTTCAGTACAAAAATAAAACACTTAAACACTACCAAAAGAAACCTACTTTATTTTGTCACATACATGATTTATAGACAGTACAACATATAGTGAAATGTTTTTAAGTTAACGGTCAGAGCGCAGGGTCAGGTATTGTACAGCGCCCCTGGACCAGGAGGGGTTAAGGGTCTTGCTCAAAGACCTAACAGTGGTGGACTTGAACCCACTTCTTCCTGGTCTCATGAACAACATCTCAGCACATAACCATTTGAGCCACCACAAACTGTCCCTACCTAAATCCCTAAATATCATTCCATGTAGGAGTTCCACGAGGCAGACAGATTGGGGGGAGAAAGTTGAATGAAAGTCAGAAAGTTTGACAGTGAAGCTTATCAGGCTACAGACAGAAGAGAGAGCGAAAGAGAGAGCGAAAGAGAGACAGACGACACATCATCCTCAAACTGTCTAGTCTCCTCTGAACCAGAAGACACTATAAGCATTGAAGTGAAAAGGGCCAAATCATCCTGTCACTCTCTCCTTCTCTTTGTCTCTCCCTCCCTCTCATTCATGCATCATATTTTACTCTCTCTCTCTCTCTCTCTCTCTCTCTCTCTCTCTCTCTGCCAGTTCATCCACCCTCCTCACCTAGGTGTCAGCTGATATGGCTGAACAGAACTAAAACCAAAGGGAGGGAGAAAGAAAGAGATAGTGGGCGTTCAGAGACTATCGTCCCATGATAGAGAAAAAATAAAGTAAGGCATTTTTTTTGCTACTAAGAATTCCAGGGAGCTGTGACAAGCAAATTTATCTGTGGGGTGTCAGAGGAATTAACAGAGACAAGAGGAGTGACAAAATGTGGAAAAAAAGCCAAACAAAAATGAGATAGAGAGAGAGAGGGAGAGAGAGAGATAAGGTAGAGCCAGGGATGTACATGCTTGCTTTAAATAAATTGACAGCCATTTTAGATTTAAAGCTCAAGGCCATCTGTATCTCGTTGCTGAGCAAAATTAATCTCTGCCATTGGCTCTTTTAAATTTCCCATTAAACAGAGAACAGATAGAGAGAGAGTGAGAGAGAGAGAGAGAGTAGTCAGTAGTCTGTATCTACTCTGTGAATGGACCAACAGACCGAAAGGTCATTCTTTCCACTCCATTGAAATCTCTGCTGTGTTAACTATCTCAAATATTTTGGACTTTAACACAAAGCTATAAAGTCGCACCGACACATCCATGTGTAAAACCTTAGCGGATAAATGGCTTTTCAGTGACAGATTAATAATGGCTACAGGGCAATAGATGCACCATATACCACCTTCAATCCCCGATCCTTCAGGAGTGCTTCTGTCTAATCAACAGAGTGGGGCGGTTCCACCAAGGCCAAGTGCAACTGGCAGTTAGTTGAAAACCGGGAAAAAATCATACTGAAGATTTTTTAGTGTTGATATCGCATCAAGTGCTGTCAAACAAAATATTTTAACATAGTTTAATAGATTAAAATCAAAACCCAGCCATTAGAATAAATGGGGATGGTTTGCGTTAGGAAGGGCATCCAGCGTAAAACTGCGCCAAATCAAATATGCGGATCACAAATAAGAAACCCATACTGGA
>JAOTRA010097010.1:0-11448 GCA_026260255.1 Pseudolaguvia tuberculata
TCCCCATTTATCCGGGCTTGGGACCGGCACTAAGAATGCACTGGCTTGTGCAACCCTAATGGCTGGGTTGCTGATTACTCAAGCTGTCTGATTCATATTTTAGCTACATTTTGTATATACCCGATCTCAGAATCGAGACCTTGATGAAGAATAACAAGAAGCATTATTTTTGTTTTTATTTATGATGGGTAGATACCTAATCATCAAATCCAAATCATTCTAAATGCAAAACTATGCTTATAGCACTACCTGGTCTCTACGAACTTAGTTACAGTTCTTATCCAGAGCGACTTACAACTGAGCAATTGTGGGTTAAGGGCCTTGCTCATAAGTCCACAGTGGAGGTGGGAATTAAACCCCGGTCTTTTGGGTATTAGTCCAACACCTTAACCACTAGACTCCCACTTCACACATAATACATTGTATCCTTGTCATCGAGATTTCTTTCTTATCCATATTTTATTTGCGCTACGTTGTTATGCTGTTCACACTTCCCTTCTATTACACTTCTTCCTGGTAGAATTAAATAATTTGGTGCAACTCTAGGTTTAGCTAGATGCCTGCATTTGAGGATCTTTTTTTTAACTTTAGCATTACATCAACCTGCTACACACATGAATCTTTTGAAGATTCATTTAAACTATTTCTATATGAAATCTTGACATGAAAGCTGAGCTAAACACTTCACTATCCTTACACTGAAGTGAAATAATCCTTCTTTAAACAAATATAAATGTGTTTCAATGTAGGCTACACATAACCCATCAGTTTCTGATCTTCTCAGCTTTTTAAACAAGAATTTATAAATAAGTGACTCTTAAACATCTGTTTGATTTTTTTTAAATGCTGAATCCTTTCACTTTTCCAAACATATCTTAAGATATGGAAGATTATAGGATATCAAACACCTTATAGGTTAATAAAAAGCATTGTCAAGAAGCAGACAATGGTTAATACACAGTTCAGACAAGAAATCAGGCAAACAAATCCAAAACGGTAAAACGTAGACAAAAACAAGGAAGCAGGCGTAAGGTCAGAACACTGGTAATCAGTGAAAAACAGGATAACGCTACGGCCATAGAGACGCTGAGAGTTTGCAATCCGCTCACTTGAATATGGCGCCCTCTCCCTATGACCCGGAATTAGAAATTGTCCATCATTATTCTGTAAAGTATAGTAAAGACCTTGGCCTCTCAAAGTTGTTCTAGGGTGGCAGGCACTAGGGGCAAGGGTAACTATACTTAACCATAATGCTGTTCATACTCTGATAGTGCGAAGCCCGCCATCTTTCTTTTCCACAAAGAAAGAAACCTGATGCCGCAGGAGAGGTAAAATACCTAATGTGTCCGTTTTTCAGGACCTCCTGAAAAATATATGATTAGGACCACCACAATAGTAGCATAACCAGAGGAGACGCGTCCTTTGTTTTTCCTGGTTGGGGAGCATGGAAGATTCCACTTGCATCTGCTTGTAGGCAGCTTTGCAGTTTTCTAGGGGCAGAGCCAAGATACACGTGGGGGCGTGTCCAGAGGTAGTATGGTTGCCCATTACACACCTATTTACGTGATTTTAAAGATTAATTAAACCCAGTGAGTAATAGACATCGCTATTTACACAGAAATCTAAGCTTGAGCTCAAAACCCTGATCCTAAAGGTGTGCGGTGGCAGGTTAATTAACTGTTTTAATGTGTCACCCCAGGATGTGTGAATTAGATTATGAACAAAATAGTTGGCATTCCATTTTCTTTACACAAAGCAAACTACTGACTAAGGCATTATATAGCTCAGTTTTTCCATTGGCTGGAAAATTACATGCTCTGTTATAGCTGCAGGCTTTCTTTCACCTGAGACTACTAAATATATCAGTATATCAAACAAATGGAATCAGTTATTTCTTAGTTTTTTTTTTCTTAAGGATAATGATAGAAAACGTCTTGGTTATGTATAGTAACCCAGTAACATAAGGACGTTGTGTCAAGTGGTGGCGCACACCTAGCGAGGGTTCCTTCTTGCTTGGTCTCCCCTGGCTGATCCCTGCGCTTATAATATGGAAAATAGTGGACAAGGCTCAACAACAGTATATATATTGACCAAACTCTCTGTAAAGCCTGTAGAACCAAAGCCATCATAATGGTGGAGGCAGAAAGGTTTTACACTTTGAATCCTGCTTGGAGGAAGGAAAGTATTGACCTAACGTTACATCTCCTGAGGTACTGGGAGGAACATCAATCAACAAACACGCATTCAGGTAATAGCCTGAATTATAGTGTTAACCATTGATAGTGGCAGATTCCGGCAGAAGGTCTCTCCTCAGAAAAATCAGCCAGGGAGCACCACTGCCAGCAAGAGTAGTTCAGAGAACCAGGGGCCTCATGTATCATGTACGCTGCGTACACACAAAAACCTTGCCTACGCTAGCTTTCACACTCATGGTCGGATTTACTAACAGTATAATTAACATGAAAATGGGAGTTCCACCACACCAATTTCGTGTATGATGTGTATAAATGTATTGTGTTTTTGTCTGTTCACGCAATAAAGTGAATTTGCAAACATTTGACTAGAAAGTATTCACACGTCTACCAGGTGTGTATATAATGTTCCTGTACGAAGCAGTTGACCAGCCAAACATGGGTAATGTTCTCATACCCCTCGCTGGTCCCCCGTAAGGTAGGTGAGAGCTGAGATGTCTCCGGATCTTGCAGAAAATATTGCATTCCATTATTTTGGGGGATAATATTATGCTAGAAGATAAGCAATATATTAGTACGATGCGCAATACTGTTAAGTGAAACAATTTTTTGTAAAATTTACAAAAAAGAACTGATACTATGTTCTTGACACTTTTTTGACGTTGTACTAGCGTTATGGAATGTTATCCTTACTTTCCTGAATCTGGAACGGTCTATTTCTCTGTTCTATGTCTTTTTGGAAGTGACATCACATTGACTAGTTGATTGTCCTGTTGCTTATACTCACAAACGTAAACTTGACCCATATATCATCTTTTCCCAACTATTGTTATTACAGTATAGTTTAAGTCATGCAGACTTAAGGCACAATTACATGTGAAATGATCTGGCGTTGTAAAATGATCTGCCCAAAGCCTTCAGAATCAGCACTGCTGGCCGATAATAATTGGTTAATATTATTAAGGACCGTTAACTTAACCGATTAGATTTAATTAAACCCCCTCCTGAGACCCTCTAGGTGACGTATGATTTCGTTAGCATTTTTCTGCTCTCATCAGGCTAGTTTAGTAAAATATTTTTTCAATTGTTGACCACGTCAATTAAGATAAAAACTGCACCGCACGCTGCACATTTAAGCCTTTAGAGCAAAACAAAAACCACCTCAATCAAGCATAAAAACTTTTCCAGGAGTTAAGGGATTTTTTTTCTCCTGCAATTTGCCACTTCACTTGTTTCTGATATGATGCTAATGCTTGTTAACACTAGGTGATCTAAACATAGAAGTTAAATGAATTTTCAAAAACTATTTTTATTCAACTCATTCAATACTATATATTTTTATTAATATAATTAGTAGGGGCAGCGCGGTGGCGTAGTGCATAGCACTGTCACCTCACAACGAGGAGGTCCCAGGTTCGATTCCCGGGCCGGAGTTCTTTCTGTGCGGAGCTTGCATGTTCTCCCCACGTTTGCATGGATTTCCTCCGAGCACTCTGGTTTCATCCCACAGTCCAAAAACATGCAGATTAGGTAGATTAGTGATACTAAATTGTCCATAGGAGTGTGTGTGAATGGTTGTTTGTCTGTTGCCCTGAGATGGATTGGCGACTCGTCCAGGGTGTACGCCCACCTCTTGCCCTATGTGCGCTGGTATAGGCGCAGCAGACCCCTGTGACAGCAAATTGGACAATAAGTGGGTAGACAATGAATGAATGATTAATAGGAGAATTACATTTGCATTTAAAAAATAAATTTATTTGCTAACTATTTTAACACATTTTATTTAACAGTGTAGTTAGTAGAATATGCCTGGCGTTGAAAGCTCTTTTCTGAGATACTTAGGATAGAACAGAATTATCAAGTGTTTGTAAACTTTCTGGTAGAAAGTGTGCATGTATGTGTGTGTGTGAGATCTCTGTATCTACCATGATCTGCTCTGTGTATTTGTGTGTATGTGTGAGCATGCACATGTAAAAGTGTGCCATCAGCATGCTGGCTTATGCCCAAGACTCCTTTAACGAGGTCATTCTATGTGCTGAATCCTAAATTCCATCTCTGAAGACTTATCCGTGTCCCTCTTCTCCTGTTGTCTTTATCTTCCCTCTCCCTCTCTCAATCACTAACTTTATACTTTCCATCTTACCACCCCTCCTCCTTTGTCTCTCTTCTCTTTGGTGGGTTTCTTCCTCTACCTCGCACCCTCCTCCTACCTTGCACTCTCACACCCCATGTCTCTCTCTCTCTCTGCTGCAGATGCAGTTCCCATAGCAACCAGTCGATTTGTGCTCGGCTGATATTAGACTATTAGTAAGCTATCCAGGCAAAGAATGCTGTAGACACTCGTTGGGGGCATTTTATTGTGGCTTTTAAATAATTCACATTTTCAATAATCAGCTAATTGTATCAGTGATATATTGTGCACCTAGCTGGCTTTATGCTAGCAATGAGGATTGCTTACATGTATGCCTGACCATCTACATACTCAGTGACACCCTGTATAATTCCTGAAAGTGTGGTCATTTTTAATAATAGTTTTTTGTCACAAGACGCTACTTAGTAAACATCTTGCCTGCTTACACTATGATCCCCATAGAAATACCGTCTAAGCCTAATATTAAAATAAACTGTCTAGAAATCTATTTGGTAGGACACTATATTTGAGCCATTAAAAGCTACCAGGTCCCTATATCTATCTTGTTTTGAATCTCTCACCTTACACTGCAGCAAGACGGCATCACAAATGTATTTTATTAAAAAACAATCAGAAAAGTGATCCACTGTGGTAATCCCTAACGGGAGTAGCCGGAAGAGGAGGACGACTCACAGTTCAAAAACATGTATATTAGGTTTATTAGTCATTCTAAAGTGCCAATAGGTGTGTCTGTGTGTGTGTGTGTGTGGTTGTCTGTGTGGTCTTAACAGGTTTAGTGTTCACTGTAAATACGAATGTACTGTTCTTTCTCTCATAAAGGTATAATGTCACATGAAAAAAATCAGTTGGTGTGTGAAGAAAGCATTGGTGCAGCAGATTTAGCACATACAGTATGTCTGTGTCCAAATCTAATCCATTTCCTCTCACCCCTTTATCAGGACAACTAAATATTATTCTATCTTCTGCCCTACATGTAAACAGATAAAAACGCAACATTGCTAAACAACTACACCGTTAGAACTCACCTTTGTGTATTTAACAAGGCAGCTGTTACCAACTCTGGACCTTATTCCTTTGAGTCGTCCATATTGTACAAACCTTGACATTAATTAACGCTACTTCTGCTGTCTGGTTCTGCCTTCTGCTTCATCCATCTTTGCGTTATATTGTATTACCAGTCTATAAGCCAGTGTTTAATCAATGGTGATCCCGATTAGAATAGAAATTAATTCTGACATTAGTAAAAGGATGTCGGAGTAGATGAAAAGACTGGGCCAGTGATGATATATTAATTCAGATTGAAATTTGAAATTCTAATTTTACTATTTGCACATTAGTACATCTAAAAATGTTTTTTTTTCAAATAACAGTAGAGGTGAAAGGTCAGTTGATGTGACAGGCAGAAAATCACCCCATATACAGTATATCTACTGATGGATTTAATACTAATTTTCTGTTCTCTGGGCTTCCGCACACTTCCTACCTTTGGACTTATTATTCTAACTATTAATGTTAATATTAAATGTATTCATACAGTATTGGATTAATTGCTGCTTGTTAGAACTTCATATCTAGTCATTTATCAAAACAATGTTTACCATGTACTTTCATATAGTTTGTATAAGCTTAAATTCAGGCAGTAGAATGTGGGTAAGCTGTAAGTTACTTTCATAAATTTTGGATTTTTATTAGCACAGGGTTTCCTCTGGGTACTCCGGTTTCATTAGGTTGATTTGGTGATTCTACATTGCCCATAGGAGTGTATGTGTGGTTGTTTGTCTATGCGTGGCCTGCGGTGGATTGGGGACCTGTAAAGGGTGTACTTCTGCCTCTCACCCTAGGTGGGCAATGAATTATATGATATCCAAATATTAGTAGTGCTATGACTATTTTTTTATATAAAAACCAAATGTCACAGACCACAAGACAAAGTCACATTTATCCTCTCCTCATGTCTGTGCTATTCTTTCTCTTTTTACCCAAGTAAGCCTGCCCTCCCTTGGATTTGATGCCGATAACCCACAGCGAGATTCTGAAAGCATTGATCAGAGGTAGCTGGTATTTTTAGATTTGTCTGAAGCCCAGTAGTATTAGCTGGGGAGTTAGTAAGGGGTGAAGGCTTGGCCAGGAGTCTTGCCTGACTAGCTAGAGGGAGGTTTGTGGGTTTTTTTTGTTTGTTTTTACTTTAATTTAATGTCCTAAGGTAGAAATACAATATACATACACTGGTAAAGTGATAAATGATGCCCTTTTATTTTTTTTGTACCATCTCTCTTTCTCTTTTTGAGCTTATTGAACCACTGAATGACAGACATGGGGAGAAAAGGACAACTGGAAAGAATTGATATTCCAGTGGGTCATGCTTTGCACTTTTCTCCTCAATGACCAAGTATGACAGAGGAAGTGAGTAGGCAGTTCACAACCTTTTTTCTGTTTGGGATTTGGCATCAGTGACCTTAAGAGATAAATGTTGCTACTGGTAGAAAGTATTGTGAAAATTGTGAAATAGTCTTCATAGTGAAATAGATTTAAATGATCTTTAGAACATGTATCAACTTCCCAAGATGAATAATAGGACTGAAGCATGCCTTGCTATCAAGAAGCTGTAAGATAATTATATAATATAAATACCTTTAGTTGTAAGCATCCACAGACGGCAACAGTTTGCCAATCAGAATTTAACTGTAATGAGCTTTCAGTTAATCATTAGGGCAAATAAGTATTTGATACACTGCAAATTTTCAAGTTTTCCCAATAACAAGGAAGGGAGACGTTTGTAATTTTCATCATAGGTAAACTTTAAATGTTCATTCGTTTATCTTATTACCTGATTTGGAGTGCGGTCTGCTGGAGCCTATCCCAGCACACATAAGGCAGGGGTGTACCCTATACAGGATGCCAAATTATCGTAGGGCCACACATGGATGAACAAACTCACACACTCTCATTTCACTCCTATGGACATATTAGAATCACTTTATGTACATTTTCTTGGATTGTGGGAGGAAACCAGAATACCTAGAGAAAAGTGCTGGGAGAACATGCAAACTCCGTACAGAAAGATCCCTTGCCCGGGATTCGAACCCAGGATCTTCTTGATTAGTCATGGTTTAGTCTTGGTTCAATCCAACTGGTTCAGTCCTGGATTCTACCCTGGTGCAGTCTGTATGTGGCTCAAAAGTCCAGCATCTAGACCGATGTTTGTTTCTTCTGGGACGCGCACAATTTAAAAAAAAAAACAAAAAACCTACAGCCATGCTTAATGCACTTTATAATTGTTCATTGAATGTAGTGCATTATAATCTGCACATTAATTAATTCATTCATTCATCTTCTTGCCCGCTTATCCCCTAATTCGGGGTCATGGGGGTCTGCTGCCGCCTATCCCAGTTCACATAGGGTGAGAGGCTGGGGGACACCCTGGAACACGTCCATCCAGTCCATCTCAGTTCAACACACAGACAAACAACCACACACACACACACACACACACACACACACATATTCCCTCCTATGGACAATTTAGAATCACCAATCCACCTAATCTGCATGTTTTTGAACTGTGGGAGGAAACCAGAGTACCCATAGGAAACCCACACTGGCGTGACTGAGAACATGCAATTTCCGCACAGAAAGATCCCTAGCCCAGTGAGGCGCTGTGCTATCCACTACGCCACCGTGCCGCTCCTGATGCGCCTTATAGTCCCAAAAATATGCTAATAGTTATCCTGTTTTTCAAGTGTATTTTTTTAATACTTTGAGATGGTAGAAAAAAATTATATATAATCCATCTATGTAAAGTATTTTTTGTTCTCAGCTGAGTAAATAAAACAAGATTCCACAGAATTTTATTTGATTGATCTTATTCTCATGTTTCTTATTCTGTTTTTCCTAGTGAGAAGAGGAAGCTCCAGGTGAATATTGTAAGCCCCATTCACTGCAGCATGAATGGTCGAAAGTGCACTATCGTAGTGGAGACCAGGATCAACCAATTACAACCCGACTTCACTAAGAGCCGATCAGGCTACATACTTGTAGTGCCAGGCAACTAAATGACCGTCACTGTCATGAAATCCAACATTTTTAAATGTAAGCCATACTAATTTGTATGTACGTTTCTATGTAGAGGGTACATTATCTCTGAATTTCCATTTAATGAAGCATTCCTTAGTAATTCTATACACAATATATTTAAGAAGTGCATTTATAAGATCAATTATGTCGTAGTAAATTTATTTAATAGCACTTTCTGCCAAATGAAGGTGGAAACAATATGCAATATTTATTAAGAATAAAAATTCAGGCTTTGGGAATATTAGTAATATGTAATTTTTTAGCTGAAATGTGTTTTGTTCTTGTAAGAAAATTGTTCTGATTTTGTTTCAGCATTTTGGGATTTGGTTTGGCTAGAGTAGAGCTTTAATGTAGACCACAGATCATAGTGGCCATATTGGAAACCTTTAGACTTGTTCTGTTTAGATTTGTATAGATGGGTGTGTTGAGCATATCCATAAACTTGCTTAGTGCTCAGCGATGAGCATAAAATTCTCTCATAACTTAAATTCTTGTCATGTGTATTTTCATTTATGAAACTAGCAGATGTTTGTATGTGGATGTACAGGAGGAAGTAGTGAACTACAGTTCCTATAGATTATACACCATTTACATATGAAGTCACTTTGTAGAACATTTCCAAAGAGCCTGTACTTTTTGTCCAAAGAGCTGGCATTTCTTTTACGTTATACATAACTTGAAAATATTACAGATCAAAGCTCTTTCTCGTATAATAGTAATTCTAAAAGATTTCACGCTCACTTCTAGTTAAAAAAACACTATTTCAAAGTTTAGAACTTTTGCTGTTTGACAGCAAATGTTTGTTTGGAGTTTTTTCCATTTAAGTCTCGATGCAAAATCATTTTAATTATTCAAATGGGCGTGTATCGTTTTAGTGGGAAATCCCAGGCTGTCTGGCCTAGATTTCGAGGTGGCTAAGGAAAGCAGTGATAAAGTACTGAAGAAAATGGGCTGCTGGTCATTCCGAGCTATGCTGCATTAATCAGTTTTATAATTAACATTTTAATTCTGAGGGTTTGAAGCCTGTAGTATAATGTCCACTTTGCTGATACTAATGTGGTGTAATTGTGATATAGCATTTGCAGTTTAGTGCCTTCTGTCAGTTACATGATTAATGTTGCTGAGTGTGGATGCACAGGCTTCAAGCCAGCAGAGTTGTTTCGGCTTTAAATGAAGAGACTATGTGTAGATTTTCTTTATTATCTCTCCTTTTTTTAGCCTATGCACTCTTCACTGCACTTTGCTCACACTTTACATTAGATTTATGCCTTTCTATGATTATTAAACCAAATCAACATCACATGATCACAGACACAATGTACACACATGATGATCCCCCATGCATTGTCAACCCATATACATACAAACACATTTTTCTGTCTGGTATGAAGACCGCTCAATACCAGAACCCACTAAAGCTCTCAGATAAAGAGGAAAGGACCATGATATAATAACATGCTTTGCACCAGTACAGTATATACCATATTAATTCGAGCATGATATATTTGACCTCTGATTTTATTTTGTATCTACAACTGCTTTTAATCATATTTCTGTAGATCCAGAATGAATGAGTTAATAAGTCTTAATGTTGATTTGATTACTGTACTTTACAATGCTTACTACTTTCCACTCTTTAGTTGTATGGAATCTTGTTGGATTCACTCTTAGTGTTGAAACGTAAGTCATGATATTCTCTTTCATTTGTTCTTGGAATCTTTCACATTGATTTGAGGTGATTTTCTTTTAAATACCAGATTGTCTGATTTGATTGTCTCCTGTTCTGACTATCATTTAGCTCCTCCAGCTATAAAAATGTATGTGCCTAATTTTATAGTTCATTTATTTAATTAACTGCTTTATTTGGAGGCCCAGATTTGTGTGTTTTAATGGTAAAAGGACTGACCAGGGCATTTTTGAATTGTATATTAGTTTTGGCTTTTGGTCGAGTATCTGACCCTTTAGCCATTCAGACACTAAAGAAAGACATTTCAAGTTTTTCACTTTGTTAATTTGAGTTGAAAAGAAAAAAATCTAAGAGAAATCTGCTTTGTGGTTGTAATATTGAAATAACGGTCAACTTTCAAGTATATGATATGTTATACCAAATATCACATTTCAATAAACCTCCATTTCTTGATCAACTTTCCTTGTATGTAGTTGTTTTTGTTTTTTCTTCTTTCAGTGTTTATGAACAGTATGAATCCTGACTACTGCATTATTGCTGCATTATAGCTGGATGATTGTTTACTTAAACCTACCTGGTATAAATGATTGAAACTGATTTAGTTAAATTATGACTTAATGTTATTCACTCATTAATTCATTTATTTATTCATTCATCTTCTTACCCTCTTATTCCTTTTTTCGGGGTCACAGGGTTTGCTGGAGCTTATCTCAGCAGGCATAGGGCAAGAGGCAGGTTGTACACTCTGGACAGATCGCCAGTCCATCACGAGGCATACATAGACGAACAACCACTGACACACGCATTCACCGATAAGGGCAATTTAGAATCACCAGCCTAATGTACATGTTTTTGGACTATGGGAGGAAATCCACGCAAGGAGAACATACAAACCCCCTACAGAAAGATACCTAGCCCTGGAATCGAACCCGGGACCTTCTTGTTGCGACCGTGTAAACCACTAAGCTACCAGGAAGCCTGGAAAATGGCGTTTTAATTTGCAATTCTAGACATAAATTTGTAATAGTATCCTAAACTAAATAGATTCAATAATCGAAATGCATCAAGACATTTTATTTACTGTATATAATGATGAGAAAAATCTTTTCTCTCAAAATTTAAAGAGATTTTTGTAGACTGAGCTAAGTCACTATGAAGATTCCAGTGAACAGACTAGAATTCTTTTCAGTTTGTCGTGTTGTTATATAAATAAGTGCCGTTATTTGATTATGAATAGTTTACAGTTTACATCAGTTACTCTTGAACTGATGAACGCTAGTGATAGCCTTGATGCTGGTATGGCAATAAAAATTAAATACACACACTATATATATATATATACA
>JAOTRA010097020.1:0-11447 GCA_026260255.1 Pseudolaguvia tuberculata
ATTCACTCCTATGGACAATTTACAATCACCAATCCACCTCATCTACATGTTTTTGGACTGTGGGAGGAAACCGGAAAACCTGGAGAAAACCCACGCAAGCGCGGGGAGAACATGCAAACTCCGCACAGAAAGATCCCGGCCCTGGATTTTGTGTAGGACTGGAGTTATCTCACTATCTAATTTATATATTTAAATAAGAACATTATCCTAAATATCCTTTAAAATGTTTTACGATGGTAGCATGAATGGAAATATGTCTAGACAATCAAAGTTTTTATATTTATATAACATTATAAATAAAAGTGTGAAACTAATTATTTGATTTGATTAGTTTTTTAGCCAGTGTAGACTAAACATTTTGTTAATAACATTTGTTAATATAAAGACCTTTGTTATTATTATAACTAGACTGTGATTTCTAGTGGATGACGAGCCAGTAACGACAACGGTAAAGCCTGCGGACCCTCTTATTGTCTTAATGCGGCCCTGGTAATGAGCCCTGAGGGATCCCCGCAGCAAACATTTGATTTCCTGGAAGGATTTTTACAGGTTTGTGGTATCGTTAAGGTATGCTCAATATGCTCTGCTTCTTTGCACGTAGACTGACTGTCATGACGTGATGTAGCTACAGATTAACAATCTAAAGCACCCAGTCTAAAAAAGGTAATATTGCAGTCCCAAGCAAGCACCATTGAGTACGATATATATGTATTCTGTCTGATTGGAACATAGTTTTTTTTTATTAGTATACATTTATATAATATAATTCACATTTGCTTGAAATTTTATGAAACTTTTAGAATTCTCAAAAACATAATTAGGTCATATTTATGTATGATCTGTTATATACAGATATATATTTTAAAGTCTTTACTTTTATGACTATAAAGTAATTTATAAGTTTTAAAAGTAAGCAATATTAAACAAACGAGTCAAAAGAAAGTATAAATTAAAGTTGGTCATATATTCATAAATAAAACTATAAATGGAAAAAACTGTTATACTGCCAAATTTGTTTGTTTGTGGTCACCTGAGCATCTTATTCCAGATTGATTCCTATTTTCTTTTGTGGTGAGAAGCTCCAGTTCTTCTAGTAAAAGCTTCCAGTCCAATGTTGTGTTTGAATGGGAGAATCTCTTCATTCAGCTCCAACAGTATTAGTGAGATGAGACACTAATGTCAGGTAAGGAGGTTTGGCATGGGTCAGTCGCCATTCCAGTTCATCCTAAAGGGGTTCAATGGTGGTAAGATCAAGACTGTGCCGAATAAACCAGCATGTGATAATGGAGTTCAGAGGTTTTATGCTCAGGGTCATTGTCATGCTGGAACAGTGTTGGAGTCTCTTAGTTCCAGTGAAGGAATAATGTAATACTGAAACCTACACAAACATTCTAGACAACTGTGGGCTTCAAGTTTGGAGAGGGATCACATATGGATCTTATGGTCAGGTGACCACAAAGTTTTGACAATATTGTGTATGTGAATCTTTGTTTTTGCTATCTGGTGTTATTTATTTGTGTAGTTATAAGCCCATTCCATGTCTGGCATATTTATATTGAAGACTTCAGGCTTCAGTTCCACAATTATTTTGAATCGAGAGCAGGACTCGGCATGGCCGTTACACATTACATATGAACTTCTTCTTTGGTAGAATGACTTAACATTGTTGTTCTTGAGATACGGTACATGGACAGCTCAGGATACCATTTACAGATGGTATAAGGATCTTGTTGGAATGCACTCTCCAAACATTGATGAGTTCATCTTTTACAAAGTATCCCTGCAATAGTCCTCTGGCTTGACCATGGGATCTTAAGCAAACTTGTGTTCTTTTAGGCGAGTAGCGGCTGCCTCCTGCAACGCCTGCCATGCACATCAAGGCAGACGTTAGAATTTTTTCTTTGGTATCCGGTGACCTGCCATGAAGAGGAGAAAATTCTGCCTGATTGTTGTACAATTTGTCATGTTTGAATTAGGAATGGGCATGAAAAAAAAAGATTTTTTTTATTCATTATTAACGTTTTCATCAGCATTGTAAACTTGTGGAAGTCCCCCAAAAAAAGAGAACAGAAAGGCAACCTTTATAGGCCGACCCTTACTACCATGTTTCTATTCTGCCAGTTTATATTTGGTGGTATGACACTGTTCTAACTTCCATGTCCTTTTAAAAGCTCCACAAAAAGTATAGACAAGGAAACAGCAGCAACTTCAGGGGCGACCATTCCATTTTATGAACAGGAGAGCAGTACGAACTTTCCCCCATCCCCAGAACAGAGCATGCTTCCAGGCTGGAGAAGTTTAATACATTAATATCTCTGAATCCCGAAAAAACGGTTCATTTTCTTTTTGATAAACTAACTGTCACTGCGTTCAAGTCTTACCCTTTGTATTTCTCAATGAGAATCAGGTGAACCATTAGAGTAGGGTAGGGACATACCAGGGGTTCATGCACCTGTACTTAGTGTGATGGTGATCTGTGCTCTGTTGTAAAGAGCAAATCAATGGGATAGAGAAATGAGTGCTGGGAAAGTGTGAAAGTGGTAGTGCAAAGGTTAGGGTGTTAAATTGCTAAGTGGATGATCAATGTTCAATTCCCATCACCACCAAAATGCCACTGAAGAACATTAAAGTAGAGTTGTCTGCCAAATGCAGAAGTGGTAGTAGAAGTGGTAGCCTAGGTGTTGGACTAATACCAGAAAGACCGGGGTTTGAATCCCACCTCTACCAAGCAACCACTGCGGGCCTTTGAGCAAAGGCTCCCATAATTGCTCAGTTGTAAAAAGAGATCAAATGTAAGTCACTCTGGATAAGAGGGTCTGTCAAATGCTCTAGAAGCTAATGTGTTGTTCTATTACAGTTGTTTATTTTATTTGAACCTCCAGTCTTCTTCTAAAAGCATTAACAACAGTGTGTGAATGTGTGAAGTGTGTGACAATCATTAAAACTACTATTGTAGCTGGTTTTTGTAGTTAGCATAGAATAGTAAGTTACCTTGTTATTGAAGGAAGCTCGGTATTCTGTATGAGGCGCTGGGTGGACCGTTTGTAGGTAACCAGAATTTCCCATATAATTAGTCACTTGCTGGGACCTGCTAAAGGAACAGGACATTTTTTTTAACAAATCTGTTTATGCATATTAACCAAAGATTAAGTACTAAAAATAGTCATTTTTAATACTTACCATAGTGTGTCTTGGTCCGTTTCATGAGGCAGCATATACTGCATAGTCCTGCACTGGGCTGGCCATGACACATGAGAATGAAAAATAGGGCGAGAGGCAGTGGCACACCCTGGTCAGGTCACCAGTCCACCAGCCACACATAAACAAACAACCACACACACTCACATTCACTCCTATGGGCAATTTAGAATTACCAGTTAACCTAATGTATGTGTTTTTGGACTGTGGGAGGAAACCCACAAGCGAGGGAAGAACATCTCCGGAAAAGAAAGATCTCCAGCCTGGGAATGGAACCCGGGACCTTCTTGTTGTAATCACTATGCCACCATGCAGCCCATATTTGACATTGAAATGCAAACAAGTAAACAAATGCAAAATAAACATTAAAATTTTAGCAAAGTAAAAATCATGCAGATATTTATTGATTCTTAAAGTCAGTTCAAAAACTCCTGTTGCTCTTACAGAATAGACTCCAGGATTTATGGTATCCATTCATTCATTCATTCATTCATTCATCTTTTTGTCCGCTTATTCCCTAATTCGGGGTCCATGAAAAATAAAATCCCATGATTGTTGTTGTATTAAGAAGAAGCCCATATTTGATCAACCTGCCCAATGTGTTTATTTTCCATCTAACGTGACCAAAAGAAGATAAGTTGGACGGGAACCCGCTTCATCTGTGCATGTGGAACACACATCAGCTCGCACAGGATGGAACAACAATTTAACAATTTTACTTTTTCCAGTTACAATGTTAAATATTCTTAATCAATATATACAAATAAAATAAATAGACATAATAATTAGTGCTGTGGTTAGCACGGTCACCTCACAACAAGGTTCCAGGTTTGATTCCCAGGCCGGGGATCTTTCTTTGCAGAGTTTGCATATTCTCCCCTCACTTGCATGGGTGTCCTCCGGGTACTCCAGTTTGCTCCCACAGTCCAAAAGCATGTACATTGTACCCACTGTGTAAGGAATGCTGCATCCAGCAGGCACCACTCGAGGGCGCCATCACCGGAGTTTTGACTGTTTGCTTCCTGTTTTGTGGTTATTTAGTCACAATATCTAAAGGAGTGGACTGAATGAAGTTGCGAAGTATTAAATGGCCCAACCTTTCTGAGAGTGTCTGTGTTTTAAAGTTTCTAGAGTTCTCAATCTATATTTTCTGGTTCTTTAAATTTACTTGTGTTTGTTATTAAAGTTAAGACTTCTAATCTATAAGTAATTTTCCTGCATCATAGATCCGGCTAACACCATCGCATCACACCCTGCCTCTCGCCCTATGTGCGCTGGGATTGAAACCCTTGTGACCCCGAATTAGAGAATAAGCGGGTAGAAAGATGAATGAATGAATTAGTGCTGTAAGAATTGTTCAATTATCACTGCCTACTGTATTTCATTACAAAAATCACATTTGTTTACAACTGCTTAATAGTTTTGAGTTGTTAAAAATAATTGTGATTAGTACCTTTTCTCGAGAAGGAGGATGGAGCTGGAGCCCAAGGTTTTGGGAGATAATTATAATTGTTTGGTACATTGAGCTGCTCTATTCGTGCTTCTCTTTTTCCTGTTAGACCATAAATTAATACACCATGAGACAACAGTGGCTTTATCCTTTCAATTGTATTCTATTTCTCTATTTCTATTACTTGGCAAATGAGTTCTGTTCTGATACACAGACGATTTCTTCATCGCACGTGGTGGAACAAAGCTTCCAGTTTTCTGAGTTACTCGCGGAGACCTACGTTGGTGAGTTGGTTGGGCATATTGCAGATGACAATGGCATTCCCTATCATTAGTCAATTATACAAGTATACAAACAATAACCTAAAGTTAACGACAACAACAAAAATAAAAATGACAAGGTTAAAAAGGTTTTTTTATAGTTACCATAATGTGTCAACATGAGGCTTATGAGGAAATAAACAATGTACAGCTTTGCACTGGGTTGGCCGCATCGCATGTCCTTCAAGGAAACAACACAGAACATACCAGAAACAATCCAATAGAATAAAGGTTAAACTACGCATTTCTACTTAGCATAAATTAATATTACGGTCATCACCATATGCACAATATACAATTTCAATTTTATTTAAAATTTTTATTTTATTTGTATAGCGCTTTTTACAATAGTTATTGCCTCAAAGCAGCTTTACAGAATACATATCCTAAATATTGAATATCTTGAATTTATTATATTATATTATATGTATCGGTTCAAAGTTTTCTCTCAATGTGAAAAGTGAAATATCTGCCATGGGAATGATTTTCTTGCTGCCAAGAATTTAGGACCTGTATCACTGTTAGGACCCTTGAGCAATGCCCTTTACCCCCAATTGCTTAGTTGCTCTGGCTAAGGACATCTGGCAATTGGCATAAATGAAAATGTGGCACATCAAATTTGTTGTATTTATCTATGATATTAATGTGTGTGTTATATTTTACACAAATTCAAAACTTTACAAAATCATCATCGAAAATGATGAACTCTGTACAAATACAGCTCTTCAAGTCATCGGATGAAATTTGTTTTTAGTGGTTAATGTGCTAGACTGCTAACTTGCAGATCGGGGGTTCGCTTTCCAGCACCACCAAATTGGCTCTGAACCAGACCCAGATATCGTATAGCCCTACTACCCATATTGTTTTCACTCAATCAATAAATGAGTTAACTTTATAGGGAATATTTTGTGTCAAATCAGAGAATGTAGAGGTACCTTTTCTAAAGACCGAGGGAACAGCGCTACCTCTGCAACTGATGAGGTAATCTACCTTAGCTGCGAGTACTGCTGGAGCATTTTCACCAGAAGCTGATGATACAATAAAATACAAAATAAAATCCTTCCCTAAGGCATTTGACAAAGATTAGTGAGTCCAAATGACTAACGTTATGCTTTAAATGTTATGCAACAGAGATATCATCTAAACCTCTTTATCAGGATGTTAGTAAAAATTCCTTTCTTAGTTCTCTAAGATATAAGAGATTAAACCAGATGCTGCTGGGCCCCTGCACATGGTCATTAAGGCCTAATTAATTAAAATGTAGTGAATAAAAATGTATCCGCTCTGAATAAGGACATTTTCCAAATGATGCAAATGCATTATGTACTGTACTGCACTACCTCTGTAATTGATGAGGTGATCTACCTTAGCTGCAAGAACATCTGGAGCATTCAGAGCTGAAAATACATGATCTTTTTTTGAAAACCATTTATTATCTATCGTATTGATGAGATTCGTTGAAATTCACTGTTTATGTGTAATGTGGTGAAGTATTCAGTAGGTGTTCAGTAGGTTTATCAGTACCTTGGGTTCGGATGAGTTGATCTACCTTAGTTGCAAGTACTTTTGAAGCATTTCCTGAAGAGTTCCTAAAAGTTTGGAGCACTTCTCTCGAACCTGCTAAACCGGACAAATAATCTTAAGAAATAATTGGTTAGAATACTTTAATCACTATACAATTTGATAATTATTATAAAAACTAGTATTCATAGAGATTTCACACAGTAAAATTGCCCAGACAGTTTTATTTGGCATGCTACTGACGGGTGTAGTTCCCCCCGATCACCATCTTCGCCCGAATACTGATTGGCTGTTTCCTGTTCTCGGAACATAGGCCGAATGTGCCACATTTAAATTAGCAATTTGCTAACATGCGGCGTGAAGCTTTGTTTTTCTCTACAACCTTACTAAGCATTTTCTGGTGTTTTTGAATGTACACCTATTTTCTCATACCTGCTTCTACGTTTGAATTTTACCTACCGATATGGATTTATCTGCCTGGACTATTTATTGAATCTGTCTATCGAACCCAGCATGTGTTTTGACCTCGTTTCTGCCTAACCCAGTATCGTCTTATAAAAGGAATAACTGCATCATGGAGAAGAGAATACTTTGCCTACGCGAATCCAGCGGAGCTCTATCCCGTCCAGTCCACCCTACATTTGCATGACCAAGCCCTTCATAGGTTCCAGGAGAATCTCAATAAACTCGTAAGTCAAAACTCTACTTCTCCTAAAGTTTGATGGAGATCCCGATTGTTGCCAGGGGTTTAACAATTCCCCACCGAAAGCCAAAAGTGTCTTTGCATGTTGTCGATGCTATCTAGGAAAGCGTTGGACTGGGCATCAACTGTCTAGACCTCAGACCCTTTTATCAGTGCTTCAGCTGACTATTTCATCCAACAGTTGCTCAAGTCTTTAAGTATTCAGTGTTGGGGCTGGATGTTGCTACACAGATACTATGGATATGAAAAGACACGGAATACGCGAATTAGCCACGGAATACGCGATTGAGTGATTGGGTCATCAAAACTCCCCAAACAGGAGAAATACAGAAGGGGGCTCCTACGGCTATGCTTCTATTGTTGGAGTCCTAATCATATGTGCTCTGCCTGCCATGTCTGGAACCAAAGTAAGTGTCCCTCTACAATGAAAATCTGCTGAAATGTGTTTGCTGGTCTGAACCAAGAACTGAGTCGATAGCTCTGTGCCTACTGTGCAGATCAGAGCCGTTGGAGCGAGTTCCTCCTCTGGGTTGAGTATGCCCAAAACTTGCTGACCCATTCCTCTACCGGCATGAACCCCTTTCACAATGTCTTTTAAGGTATTGACCACCTCTGTTCCCATGGTCTAGTGAACCTTCCTCCGTGCTCGGAGTGTCCATGTGCGTCTGCAGAGAGCCATAAACCACCAGATTTAAGGTTGAAGCTATTGAGTAAAAATCTCAGTCCCAAATATGTCGGACGATTCGAGATCCTATACTATATTAATTTTCACTTATCGCCTGTAACTGCCCCCATCCTATGGAATCTCCTCTGCCTTCCACGTATTCCTGCTAAAGCCCCAACACGGCTATCAAACTTGAGGACAGTGCCACCTACATGGTGCATGAGATCCCTAAGGAGAAGGGGCAGTTTGGAGTATTTGGTGGACTGGAAGGGATATGGTTCCGAGGAACAATGCTGGCTGAAAGCCGCCGACATCCTGGACCCTTCCATATTTAAGTTAGCAGTTTGCTAACATGTGCAATGTATTGTTTGTCTCTAAAACCATACTAAACGTTTTCTGGTGTTTCTGAGTGTATACCTGTTTTCCTACGTCATGCCTGTTTCTTTGTTTGAGTTTTGACTACCGATTTAGTTTTGATTGACCTCGTTTCATTCATTATAGCTACATGTAGACAGTAGCACATTGATGGGTACATTCCAAATATGGACAGATGACAGTTTCTTGATAATTATTGTGCAATATTGGGTGGAACAAAAGACAAGATTTTCATTCTTCATGCTGGGGTTAAAACCTAGGCAGATTGCCAGTCCAACACAGGGTGAAACAACCACAGACAGAGACACAAACACTCCTATCTGAAATGTAAAGTCATCAACAAACCTTTTAGACATGTTTTTGGATTGTGGGAGAAAATTGGAGTACCCGGAGAAAACTCATGCAAGCACAGGGAGAACATGTAAACCCCACACAGAAAGACTTCTTGCTGTGAGGTGACCTAAATCATGTTATCGTGTATCACAAACTATAACAATTATAGTTTCATTTAAATCAGTGGTCGATGTACCTTATTTCCCCACAGACCTCTAATCCAAGGTAGACAGAAACATCAGTTCACAGCCCTTACAAATGAGCAAGCATTTTTACGATAAACGTTTTAAAGACGACAGGTTCAACAGTACCTTTGCTACTTATGAGATGATTCACCTGAGTTGTGAAGACTTCTTGTCCATTTCCAAAAGTGTTTTTACAAGCTGAAAAAAAACCCACACACAAATCACTTCATCTGACTTAAGTGTTCAATTATGATTTTTTTTTTTCTCAGATCAGAATTTTAAATTGGAATTAAAAAGGTCAGATTGCATGCGTTTTGTGCTGTTAAAAAAAAACGCAGGTTATTTGCCTGCGGTGCCTGCGGGGACTTTTACATTATTAAAGATTTATAACTTTATAAGGAATATAAATGTAAAAATGGATGTGTGCAGCAGTACCTCGACTACTAATCAGACGATCGATCTTAGCTGCCAAAACATCGGGGGCATTTCCAGAAAAGTTTCTAGATGCTTGGTATACCTCTTGAGAGCCTAGAAAATACATCTCAGGCATAATTACTTTTGATCGACTACTATTTTGTTACTCTTTACCATTAATCAGAGATTTCATCAAACTTCGGGGTCACGAAGGGTCTGCTAGAAAGACTAGGGTACACCCTGAAAAGATTGCCAGTCCATCACAACACCACATACTGTATAGAGGAACTCAGGAACTGTATAGAGAAACTCATTGAGAACTCAGGAATCGAACCCGGAGTCTTCTTGCTATGGGATGACCGTGCTAACCACTACACCACTGCGCTGCCCTATACTAAATATGAATGGTTACATGTTACCAACCGTCATGTTATTGTTAGCAGATACACACCAAATCTAGCCATTTTGGATGCCTCTCGAAGAGAAGATACTTGTGGAGAGTGGAACATGGTTGCCAGCACCAGAGATTTCACTGAGCTCTAATTTATAATGTGAGAGAAAATAACACAACAGGTATTAAAAATTACATTATTTTATAAAACAATGTGTTGACCTGGAACAATGAAATAATCCTTTCTTTTGTTTTTGGATATTTTAGAGTCTATTCCAGCGCACATAATGCGAGAGGCAGGGGTACACAATGGACAGGTCACCAGTCCACCTCAGGGCCACACATAGACGAACAACCACACACACAAACACACATACACATTCACTCCTATAGACAATTTTGACTCACCAATCAACCTAATGTACATGTTTTGGGACGGTGGGAGGAAACTCACGCAAACTCAGGGAGAACATGCAAAGTACACAGAATGATATATCAGAGGTTGACTGGGGGCTTAAAAACTAATAATATTCCTATCATATTTCTATATAATATAAATATAAACATACACTTTCTTTTCCTATTCCGATTTACTTAATATATGTACTAGTATAAATATACAACCTTTTCTTCGTTGTTTTTGCAGTAACAATCATTTCTCCGTTAAAAGTGTTTAACGGAATCCGGCAGGCTGAATGTTGCGTGTCGGAACTGTGACGCGTCGCACAGCGATGGCACAATCGTGACGTCACAGACACGGCATCACTCAGAAGCGCTATTTTTGTTTTCCCGCCTAAACCCTTTCCCGCTTTTTTTTGTTACTCATTTCCAAATTGTGCGTAACAGGATACGATTTAATATTTTTATTTCATAAGCAGAAACATAAAAAAAATATTTCAATTATTTTAAAACCTAAATTAATCTTGGCAAAATTCATTCATTCATTCATTCTTTCATTCATTCATTCCTTTATCTTCTTACCCGCTTATTCCCTAATTCGGGGTTACCGGGGTCTGCTGGAGCCTATCCCAACACACGTAGTGCTTGGGTAGGGGGATCTCAGGGCCACATATAAACAAACAACCATTCACACATACATTCATTCCTATGAACAATTTTAGAATCACCAATCAACCTAATCAGCATGTTTTTGGATGGTGGGAGGAAACTGGAGTACCCGGAGGAAACCCACACAAGTGCGGGTGAGAACATGCAAACTCTGCACAGAAAGACCCCCGGTCCAGTAATTGAACCCTGGACCTTCTTGTTGTTAATATTAATTAATGTAGTATAATAATAATAATAATAATAATAATAATAATAATAATAATAATCCTCAGAATCAGATTTATTGCCATGTATGTTTGCACATTCTAAACATTTGTTTTGGTGACAGAGGCTCTCCAGGAAATACAGTAGCTAGACATTAAAATGAAATAAGAAATATATATTTAAAAAAAGTAAAATAAAAAATAATAAAAAATAAAAATAGACCAGTGCAATGTGCAGGACTTTAAACATAAATGAATGGACGAATACAGACAGTGAGATTGAGGTATAGGAGTGTTCTATGATTGATGTGGGGTGGGGGGGGGGTTGTGTTCAGGAGTTGGACCACCTGAGGAAAGAAACTGTTCTTGAACCTGGTGGTCGTGGTGTTCAGTGTTCTGTAGCGTGGACCAGATGGTAACAGATCGAACAGGGTGTGAGGGGTCCAGAGAGAATTTCCCAGCTTGTGAAGTTTTCTCCAGGTACGCCGGTTTCCTCCCACAGTCCTTAAACATATATTTTAGGTTGATTGGTGATTCTACATTGCTTATAGGAGTGTGTGTGTGTGTGTGTGTGTGTGTGTGTGTGTGTGTGTGTGTGTGTGTGTGTGTGTGTGTGTGTGTG
>JAOTRA010097040.1:0-11445 GCA_026260255.1 Pseudolaguvia tuberculata
CACACACACACACACACACACACACACACACACACACACACACACACACACACACACACACACACACACACACGGCCTGTCATTACTATACAAAGTTGCAGTGATTATATATAGAGTGAAACTGACTAGAATAAAAAGGGACCTAAACAATATTTATATTTACCTACACCCAACCATCTGAGAAATCTAAAGGAAAAATAAAGAAAAAGAAAAAACAGACATTGATAGCACTTGATTCCCAATCGATAACACTATGGCACTCAGACACTGGCCAACAGCTGAGCCCGTTTCACTTTACCATCCTCTTCATTTCCATCCACTATTCCTGCAGTTCTTGTTGGAACCCAAGCAGCAATTAGACAAGCGGATGCTCACCATGATGAAAGCTTTAGGCGCAGGGAGATGAGAGCAGACCCTGCTGCTAGAAAGTCAACAGAGGCCAAGTCACACATGGCCCTGAAAAGGCCCCTTGGTGTTTTCCGGCACTATTGACCCTCTCACAGGGTTAGAGCTGCAGAACGCCTCTTTAATGAGGGATGGGGAATGCCAGCTGTTAACCCGCCACTGCCTCAGGCCAGGTGGGTTAGTAACAAATATACAAGATGATCATGGTCACACGGAAACAGAAGAGTGATGGGATTGGCGAAGGCCTCATAGCAGGAACGGGGTTTAAAATTATGCCTTATTCACTGACTAATGATCAAGTGCTCTCCAGGCAGCCAACCTTTGCCTTAGATCCTCTTTATGCATACATACATAGTTTAAAATACAAATCAGTTTTAAGATACAAAATCATTATCAAAACACATTATCATTTGCTATAGTGACATTTAAAACGCATCCAGCATCTTTTACTATGGTATCAACGTGTGTCTACTGAAAAACCACAAGTTTTGCAATGCTAACACTTTATAATGCCCACCTAACCAGAGCCAAGACAGCATGTCTCATGTCACAAATGAGAGCTGTTGCACCCTAAACCCATAACCATCCATCATGTCAATACAGATAGTAGGAGTAGTCTAGCTGCAAGTACATGAAGAAAAATGCGCAGGCACACCATCAGGTTATACATGCAGTAAGAGGACCACTAAACTGGTCAAGGACCACTAAACTGGTCATTTTTGTAGCAAGAGAAAAGTATTTCCTAATGTTTATAGAATAATAGTAATAAAAAAATTTAACAGCTGGTAACACCTTGGTAACCTTTTTTCATCCTTTAATATAATAAGTACAGCTTAAAAATTGTCTAACATTATAAAAGATCATGACTGAAGACCAAAAATTAGGATCATCACAGTCCAGTCCATAATAACATGCCAAAATCTAATTAATTCTTGTATAGGGTTATTCTCTAAATATGTGTGAACTAATTATAAACTACTATAGCAAAAGAAAAGGTCTTCAAATTTGACTTGGGTACAAATCAATGTTATTTTTCTGCTTTGTTAAAATGTTACATTTCTTTTGTAAAGCTGCTTTTGAGGCAATGACACTTGGAAAAAAAAAGTGCTATACAAATAAAACTGAATTGAATTGCTTTGCAAAACAATGAACAATAAATCTGATATTGAATGATTCACTGTGTTGCATTTGGGACAATGGCAATGACAAATGGATGAGGGTGGTGACCAAGTGTGTCCAGCCCATGTCACAGCAGATCTATGAATTCCCCTGACAGTGAGACGCTAAATATTCCTTTCCGTAGACACTCTGGGGCCTGACTTCATCACTCGAACCAAAACACATGAAGTATGAACTCTGATCCGGACAAAGCAACTAGCGTATGTATAATATGATACACTATGCTAACCGGACTGGTGCAGTTTACGTTTACTTTAACTTAGTCACTAAAGTCGTGTAAAACGTTAAGGCAAACTTCACACTGACATTCATTTTAAGGCATGTTTTTAACTGCAGGATATGCAGGATAACACACACACACACACACACACGCGCGCACGCGCGCGCAATAGCTCGGCTGTAGTTCTCACACACACACCCGCACTAGTGTAAATGTAAAAACTCTGCTGTAGTACACACACACGCACGCACAGACACGTAAATGTAATAGCTCGGCTGTAGTTGACACGCTCACAGTGTTAAAACTGCAACTTGGTCATGACGTGATAAATATCCTTTTATGAAGCAAAATACACATTTACTGAAGTTGAATGCAACATTATCTGTTACACTTTTTTCTAGCTTGCCTTGTGTTAGATGAGGTTGGAGAGGCAGTAACTCAGTGGTTATGACGTTGGACTGTTAACCAGAAGATTATTGATTTGATTCCCAGCACCACCAAGCCACCACCCATTGGTTAAGAGTGCTTTTGTTAGGGAAAAACAATGGGGCCCTGGCAAAATTGCAGAATGACATTATATAGTCGACAAAATAGAATATCTTAGACAAGAAAAAAATGTTTAAATCCCTATAGGAAGCAAATTACAGTAAGCAAGAAGTTTCCAGATGACCTAATACTCCCGCACTCCCTAAATATGAAGCATACTTTACTATACCATGAGGCCGCAGTAGAGACTACACATTGAAACTGATTTATGCATGTGAATTAAAAGAGAAAATAAACGAGAATGATAGTTCATATTTCAGCAATGGTGTGGGGGTGCAAGCATGTCTCTACATGTAGATGAAGAAAAATCCTTCAGCACAAATCACAGCCTGCAGAGAAAACTTTAGCACCTCTAGCCACACCCGATTGGAAACTCGTTAAAACAGATACCTGCTGACTTGTTTGGGCAAACAAGGAGTTCAGGGACAAGAGGAAAAACATCTACAAGATCAGTATGATGAAGAGTATCCACAGCCGCACTTCTCTTTTCCAGCCTAAAGCAAGCAGCCGTCTAAGACAGATACAGGAAAAGGAATACAACATCCTACACTGGGTTTTATAGCAGGCATGTGGTTTTACACCAAAAGAATTGGAATTTAAAACAATAATAATAATCATAATCATAAAAAGCGGTGCATAGTGGTAAGTACGGTCATCTCGCAACTTGAAGGTTCCAGGTTCAATTCCCAGGCCGGGCATGTTCTCCCAGCACTTGCCTGTGCTTCCACAGAGTACTCAGGTTTCCTCCCACTATCCATGTACATCAGGTTGATTGGTTAATTGCCTCTTGCCATATGTGCGCTGGGATAGGCTCCAGCAGGCCCCCAAATTAGGGAATAAGCGGATAAGATGATGAATGAATAAATAACAATAATAAAAATCCTACAAAGGACAGTTCAGTGCAGACTCTTAAGACTAAACTCTAAATCTATAATCTCACAAGAAATTAAGCAGGGGAAGACCAGATGTGAGATTTAGCTACCGCACACACACACACACACACACACACACACACACAAAACCCAACCCAACCCAACCCAACACACTTAAAGCATACGTCAATCCAGTCTTGTGATAACCAGGTGCAGGAAGAAACAATAGAAGGTTGTGGTCAAAGCAAAGATAAAACCACACAACAAAGGGTGTGTGTTCATCGAAACATGAACGCTGAGGACAACCGTGGATTAGCTGTAAAATAAAGCTATTGGAGCAACCTATTGTTGAATAGCCTTTATTTTAATATTCAACCAATGAGGATAAAGCAAGACTAAAATAACTAAAAGCTAATGTGGGAAAGTTGAAGAAACGTGACACTTGATTGTTCAGCGAATTAAATCAACCTCTCTTTCCCTAAACAAAATAAAATGAATTCACGCAGCTCAATTCAATGCAGTGTAGTTAAAGGTAATTTGGCCAAAAATCAAATGGATCACAATCAAAATATACATCTGACAGAAAAAAAGGGTTTTAGATTTGGTGTTTTTTTAAATGTAGCAAAAAAAAAAAAAAAAAAAAATTCATCCTCATAGGCACAGCATCTTCATTTTCCTTTAGCATATTTAAACCTCAAGTGATTTACTTATAGTCGAATATTATATTAAATAATCATCAGGGTGGCACGCTGGCGTAGATTAGCACAGTCGCCTCACAAGAAGAAGGTCCCGAGTTTGCATGTTCTTCTCGGTTTACCTCAGTGTACTCTGGTTTCCTCCCACCGTCCAAAAACATGTACATTAGGTTCATTGGTGAGTCAAAATTGCCCATAGGAGTGAATGTGTGTGAATGGTTGTTCGTCTATGTGTGCCCTGCGATGGACTGGCGATCTATCCAGGGTGTACCCCGGACCCAACGGACCCCCGTGACCCCAAATTAAAGAATAAGCGGGTAAGAAAATGAATGAATAATAATAAATCATATATATTATTTCAACACAATAGTAAATAATAGAAGCCTGCTGGAACACCGACTTGGAACTAATATGTGCTGACACCAAAAGGATCCTCTTCATCGCTTACATGTAAGAACAAACTTGCACTTAACACATTCATGATAGCCAAATTTTACTTTATCATTAACTAAATATATTTTTAGATTAAAAAAAATAAATAAATAAAGGATATAAAGGAAAAAATATTTTGACAGATATCATTAACTCAATAGATCATTTTTTGATTTATGTATTTAATTAAAGGAAAGACAGGAAGTGAATAGCGACTGTCCATGACAGATATATTAAAAATGTTTTAACACATTAATAGTAAAAAAAGGGAAAATTCTTGCAGATTTTTAATACTACAAGCAAAAAAGAAGAAGAAAAAAAGTAGGCATGGTCTGTGGGTATAGCTTGTCTAACACAGGAAGCTTCTTCAGCTGGAGATTAGAGTCTGAGGCACTCTTTAAGACAAAAAAGGAAGTCACGCAGCCCTGCCCAATGTTCATCCTCTGATACCACCGTTAGTGTTGTATGAGCGGTTTACATCTCTGTCTCACAGCCAGCTGGGAGCTAATGATGAGTTTGCAATTGTTCATTTACAGAGAAAAACACAAACACACACATCTTATCGATCAACAGGCAGGTCCAGTCTTAAACAGCATAAGTTTAATGAGATCAAAACACATAGTAAACCACAGTTGGGGGAAGGGGGGGGGTGGTGAGCTTGCGTTACGTAATTTAAATACGTAAGATATGAGGAAGCCTGTCGTCATCCTAGAGCTGTACAATAATTCAATATCAATAAATATCGCAATAAAACCTTTTTGAACACGTCAGCATTCGTCACTGAATGTCGTCAAAATGTACAGAACACAATTTTGCTATCTGCTTGCGTAAGGTAACCCACAACCACTCTCCCAACTCTGTTGTGTGCAGACTGGTTAGTGCAAAATTGTAGCTAGAGATGAACGGTAACCTCCATAAAGGAAGGTAATGGATAGAGAGAGAGAGAGTTAAAAGACACAGTGATGGTAGGACACAGAAAATGTAGACCCTATCACAACAGCCATGAGAATGCATAGACTGCTTATCTGAATCCGTCTAAAGTTCAAATGTTTACAATATCAGATTATCGGCACGTGCAGTGAACGAGGGAACGATGTCGCATTGTTATAAAATCAGAGGAGGAGTTTTTGTACGGTTTGGTGCTAGTGGGAACGAAGAACCTTCTAGCTATTAGAGTCTGAATATAAGGATGATAATGCAAATATCTCTGAGAACTGGCAATGTGAAGCTATAAATCGTTAATAATCTTATTAATGCTGTCTTTTATCCTCGAGCTGCACAATAACTTTAAACAAAACTTTCAGGAAAGCTAATAGTAGACGAGTGGTTAAATTGTTGGACTGCTAACTGGAAGACTGTAGGTTCTGTTCCCTGCACCAGCAAGTTGCCACTGCAAGGACATTAATCCCCAAATGCTCAGTTGTATACATGAAATAAGTGCAAGTCTCTCAGATAAGGACATCTGCCAAAAAATGTAGACAAGTTAGTTAAGTACAAAAGAAAAGTCTCAAAAAGTTTCCAAGACAAATACAATGTGTAATTTGTTTAAAGCAGGGGTGTGAAAGTCAAATATCACTGGTTCAATGTTTATTAAAACATATTGAAAAGATTGCACAGCCTGCACCGAAACTGAAAAATAAATATAAATAATTAAAATAAAGGTAAAATGATACTTTAGTCCCTCCCCCTTAAATAAATCATGAATTTTAATGATAAGAACATTTCTTATCGTGAATTTTACTTATTTATCGAATCCATACCTTCTTTTTTAGTTTTTCTTATGGAAATCAGACTTTTTGTGAAAAAAGGAGTGCGTTGCAGTGAGTTCGTGAGATACCGTTGCGTTGTGGGAAATGTAGTGTGCAAAACACCAGCAAGCAGCTGCGGTCAGTGAGCTGGTTTCAATAGTAATTAAATGTCAACCCGGGGGCCATAGATAATTCACTCACGGGCCGCATCCTTGACTTTGACATGTGGTTTAAAGACTCTTAAAAGAAAACGCATTACTGTGAGCCAGAGGAAAGATACATACATTTCTGTTATTCCTAAGTCAGGTAGCTGTCGACTTTCGACCGGTTTTCTGGCCACAACTGGCAGCGGATTGCTTTAGGGTTGCTTAACTGGACATACCACAGTTTCCACTCCACCTTCTGGCAGCGCCAGCATCCCTCAGGCACATACGCCACTCTGGATGACTTTTACAATTTACTCGACAAGTGATTTTTGTTTTCAAAAATGTTGGGAAAATTTTTAAATCAGTTCCTTAATAAGCAAAATGGCTTTATTTTATTGTATTAGCATTGACGACTACCTGTATGTGCCAGCACTGACTGACATGTACGTACAGAATGAGCTTCAGTTCATCATGAACAATGATTTTACTGATCAAAAAAACATGAACCAGAACCAAATTTTTAATATGGAATATATTCAGCCATACAGAAACTCCAACCATAAACAAAAAGCATAGAAACTCCAAATCCGATTAAAATGAAACGATGTAAACAAACGGCAGAAGAATTAGAAAAAAAATGTAGATTAAGAATCAATTCTGGAAAAGTATTGTTCTTATTTATACATACTATATTTGTTTCCAAAATGGACTAATTTCATGTATATACTATTCTCTTTTTTAAAAACATCTCCTCCCTCTCCTGGACTGAACACAGGACAGTCAAGCTGCCCTGTTTATTTTTTACCCCTAATTCGATTAAGGAGGGGAATTCTCTTGGGTCTTACCTCACTAGAAGCCTCTGGCCTTCAGCCAGGCCACATAACACACTGACCTGAAGAGTCACTAAAGGAGGCACTCAGCTAGAAAGAAGGAATGAACAGAGAGAGCAGCTTATGTCTATGTGTACTTTGTTCGGTCTTGCTCTATCCCGCTGACAACCATGTGTTCACGCGTGCGAGTACGCATGTGTGTGGGAGCATGCCAAACATAGCAGAGCATGCACACACAAATCTCCACCGCGATGTCATCAACGGGAACAGGATCATACATGAGATTCCTCTAACCCAGCTACAGACCCAAATTTAAATCACAGACAGACACACTTACACACACACACACACACACACACAGAGGGATGAGCAAAGTAATCAATAGGACATCAGAGTTTATAAGTAATTTTTATAGTAACGTTTTCCGCCTCACAATGCAACGTTTTACAATGTGTTCCATTAGCAGTGTTTAACTTTCCCTCTGATTTCCAGCATTATGTTTGTAGAGACTTTAACAGTCTTTAAAGTCTCTGTTCTTGAAAATACTGAGGTACCGACTGCCGTTTGAGACCGTTCCTCAGCCTGACAGCTAATGCTTAACATACTCAGGGCAGGCACACGCACACACTTATACTATACACTTGTTGGACTGATTAAATAGAGATTTGAAGACCTCATCGTGGTCGTGACATTCAAGTATGGCATTTACACACACCCTGATTATGTTCACCTTCTGCTGTGCAAGATACAGAAAAGATTTAGTTTGACTCCATTAGAGAGGACTGCAAATTAATAATAAACAACTTTGTCTAACCATTTTGCAGCCAACTTAAGCAAATGGTGGTAAAAATAAATTCATTACCAAGTCATTCAATTCAGTTTTTTTATACAGCACTTTTTACAATGGTTATTGTCTTAGTAATGCTTTCATTTAGCCAGTTTATAAGGTATCAATCGATTATCGGCCAAGTCTGGTCTCTGGCCCATCAATATACCTTTTTAAATTCACACGATTGTGGGGAAAAGAAGGGTAGCTAAAATAGGTAGGGCTAAGGTGTAAAAATGGAATGGGATGGATATCTATCTATTGATCGATCGATCGATATAAATATATTATAGACAGAAAGATAAGAGCGCCTAATGTGCAGACTTTGGATGTTGAGTCTTAACTGATGACATGCGAGTCTACTTCATATGTAAACCCACTTTAATTACACACATTTCCCAACGTGCAATATTATGGGATTAGCACAGACAATTGAAAACATGAACAGGTGGCAATGTTGATGCTATTAATAACATCAGTTGCTTAATAAACACCGAGTCTAAAGCTGGAGTAAGAAAGAGATATAATTTGCGGTCGACAAGTTTATACAAATGGAAGAAAAATTTTTTTCAAGTAGCAGGAATACGAGCAATAAGCATTTATATTGATGTAAATAAATCCTAGAAAACAATGATCATAGTGGAGTTAATCATTAAAAGTCAGTGTTGTATTGTTCTGGAATCAGGAAAAAAAATGACTGAATCAGGAGATACAACATTGTTTCCTCCTAAAAGAATACAGAAATGGTTAGCTCACAGCTTGGATGAACTTCTGGTAAACCTCCCAAGTGATTTAATAGTGGGAGTATACATGTCTCTGTAAGGAAAACTCACAAAAGAGTTCAACAGGGCGGGTGTCGATTGAGCTACAACATAGATGCTGTGTGTAATCGTGTTATAGGAAATATAGAAAAATATAATGCCATCTAAACAAAAATGTACCAATAATTCAATGCAACTTCACAATGATGTGGCTGAATGCAGAATAAACATGGAACATGAGTTGCTCCAACATTAAAACGCAGCTGCACCAATCTCCATTTCTACAGCAATATTAAAAGTATGGAATGGCATTGTGGGTAATGTAGGAAAAATAAAATCTAAACATTTACATACATTTACTACAGGATAGTACTTACATCCAGGTAGACTTACATTTGTGGGAAGTGGTGGCTTAGTTCAATATAACTCAATTCAAATTGTTACATGCGGTTAAAGTGTTGGAATGATACCAGAAAGTCTGAGGTACAATTCCCAGCACCACCAAGCCACTAACCGTGACAGCTGAGAATCAAACACAGACCTTCCAATTGGTGGTCCAACACCTTTGCCATGCTAAACATCTTACCTGATTTATGCTTTAGACTAGCAGTAAACCCACAATCCACTGAAAACTCTATATTCAAGCTTGCATTACCCCTGAAGTCACTGAATAACTCTAGCTAAGTAAAAACAAAGCAGCAGCAGCAATCCCACAGGCATTGATAAAGTCATACAACCAGAGTGCACGCACACCCACACCCACACACTTTGTGCCACAATGGTATAAAGGCTTGATTAAAAAAGGACAAGAAGCTTAGTGAGCTATTTTTAGAACAGATGTTCAAATGACAACTCTCAAAATGGTTCAAATCATACTTGATATTGAGTACTGCACTTCTATTCCATAGGTCTATGGGGTCCATATTTTCCCCCGCACCTCTCTGACCCTAGATTAGCTCTTCATACCAGATGCTCGTATTTTAAACAACCATACCTTAAACAGACACACCTGCCAGACTTTACAATTTGAACCCTAGACATTGTTAAACATAAAGAAAAGCATATATCGAGCGTGACAATCTGTTTATCTCCCATTGGATGGTAGTTCTGTCATCACAGAGTTAGAAATTGTGCAACCGGACATATAAAAGATAGCTAAGCATTCCAAAAGCTGAAAAATCAACATTCGTACTGATCTTATGAAAATGGACAATAATGTAGTAGTGATGTAAAGGAGGTAAACTCCAGACAACGTCCATACATGAAACAAGAAATAATCTTAAAGGTAATGTGTACATCAGTCATGACCTTCGCCTGTTATTAACGTAACCACGGGAGAGCATAAACTACAGCTTGACACTCCTGTTCATAAGATAATTTCAAGCTCAGGTGTGGCAGGGACCATGTAATCATGTCAAAGTGACACATGCCATGGCCATTATATCAAATGCAGCTTGACACGTCTACCAGAACTTGTTTCTGTTGTTTTGTTTATTTAGTGTCCTTGTGGCAGTCACAAATCATTGGAAAGCTTGGACTTATTTTCACTCTAGCTGAAAATCCGGAGCACTGTCCACATTACAAGTCTTACCACACACAGATGACCGGTTTTGCCTTATAGTTGGTTGGTATTAACTCGTGACATGTAGTTGTTTTGAGAGCAAACAAAAAGTCATACTTTTGATGGGTCAGGAAAACAACAAACAGCATCATGAAACAACGTGTCATTAAAGAAGTAACAAAAGAAAAAAAAGACCTCAACTGAATGTGGTCGGCCGGTCACGTTTAGGGTGTAGGCAGATGCGTAGTTACTGTTACTGGCATTAGTGTACACAAATGTAAAAGGAAACAAGAAAATTATTTGCATCTGCGGTAGGGATTTGAAGTGGAGGGGTGAAAAAAGTAGAATTCCAATGTGACTGAGTATCATAGACCGCACATTTGATATTAATGCAAAGTTGATTTAACCCTGTTCAACCTAATAAGCTGGATACTAATTTAGTACAAACAAGTGTGATATATTCATACGCCACCTTAAATTGTATCAAACAAATTATTATAATATATTTAAAAGTCTATAGGTAGCTTTGTGGTTAAGGGGTAGCTTAGTTTAATTCCTATCTCCACCAAGCAAACACTGTAGGCCCTTGAGCAGGGCCCTTAACCACCAATTGCTCAATTGTACAAAAGAGATCAAACGTAAGTCGGTCTGGATAAGAGCGTTGGTCAAATACTGTAAATGTTCTGGAATTCTATATCTTAAATTAATATAACTGAAACTTTAGGAACTTTAAGTCTCCTTCAAACAAGAAATGTATTATATAATCATAATTTAATGTGATATTTTCAAAAGATCATTTACAGCCTCCCATGTAACCTGTTGTTAATTAATTGTCCTTATTAGGAAAAAAGCAACATTTGTTGTAAATTATATCAAACTAATTAAAACCAGGAAAATGCAAGTCAATCACCTGCAGCCTCGTTACAGGTTGTCAAAGGAAAAAAACATGTATAAAGCAATGCTAAGGGCCATGCTTATGCTTCACATGTCTACCCAAACTGTATTAGCCTAAAACAATGCAAATGAACAAAACAAATTACCCTCAGCTGTAGGAGTCTTATACTCAAAGTACTTGCAAGACGGTGCATTAATTACAAAAAAAATCCCCAAGCTAATGAGTTAGATCTTACTGAGAATTAGATTTCAGAAATCAATGGGTTAAACAGTTTTACAATTGGTAAGAACTAGAAAAGGCTTTAACACATACACACACACATATATATA
>JAOTRA010097120.1:0-11431 GCA_026260255.1 Pseudolaguvia tuberculata
TGGTGATTGTAAATTGTCCATAGGAGTGAATGTGGGTGTGAATGGTTGTTTGTCTATGTGTTGCCCTGAGATGGACCGGCGACCCATCCAGGGTGTACCCCCGCCTCTCACACTATATGTGCTGTGATAGGCGCAGCAGACCCCTGTGACCCCGAATTTGGGAATAAGCGAGTAAGAAGATGAATGAATATGAAAGAAAATACAATATTTATGACTAGTTTAAAGAAGGGCTAGATCTTCACCTGTAATTTGCAGAGAGTTCCTGCTGTCGGAGGACTGCTTGAGGATCTTATGAAGCGGAATAAAAGTATATTATAGAATTTTTCAACTAGGTCGGTGCGGTAGTGTAGTGGTTAGCATGGTCGCCTCACAACAAGAAGGTCCTGCGTTCGATTCCAGAACCGGGAATCTTTCTGTGCTGAGTTTGCATGTTCTCCTTGAGTCTCCCCTGTACTCCGGTTTCCTCCTACAGTCTGATTACCATTTAGCCACTCACCATACACTCCCTATGACAGGTGGCTTAGTGGCTAAGGTACCAAAATAATACCTATTAATATCAAAAAGACCGGGGTTCGATTCCCATTTCCACCAAGCAGCCACTATGAGTCTTTGATCAAAGTCCTTAACCCTTAATTGCTCGGTTGTACAAAAGAGGTCAAATATTAGTCGCTTTGGATAAAAACGTCTGCCGAATGCTGTAAGTGTAAATCCACGATAGCTCCGTGTTTAAGATGTTGGGTTGCAAACCGATAGATAATGAGATTTATTCCCAGTACCCTCAAGTTCCCACTGCTGGACCCCTAAATATATTCATTCATTTATTCATCTTCTTATTCCCTAATTCGGGGTCATGGGGGTCTGCTGGTGCCTATCCCAGCTCACATAGGATGAGAGGCGGGGGTACACCCAGGACAGGTCGCAGGGCAATACATATACGAACAACCATTCACACACACATTCACTCCTATAGACTATTTAGAATCACCAATCGACCTAATCTGCATGTTTTTGGAGAAAACCGGCATACCCGGAGGAAACCCACACAAACGCTGGGAGAACATGCAAACTCCGCACAGAAAGATCCCAGCCCAGGAATCGAACCTGGGACCTTCTTGTTGTGAAGTGATCGTGCTAACCAATACACCACCCTAAATATATAAATGAATTAAATATGAATCGATCTGGATAAAAGCATCTGAAAATTTCATTAAAATGTAAATGAATTCTCGTTTTCTAAAAACCCTTTAAAGGAAATCAAGTGACCCTTATTACATGTGGGAAACAAATACCATGGACACTTGTTTTCAGGTGAAGAGCCAAACGGATTGGGAGACTCTCAAGGTTCATACTTGTCATTGTGAGTGTGTGAAGATTGAGAGGTGTATAAGGCCACGCCTCTTATTTCTTTCCCTTCAGAAAAGAAACCTGGAATGTAGCCGGTAGTCATAGCAACAAACAAGGTTCAATAGATCTGAACCAGAGTGAACATGTCTAAAAACATGAGCTTTGCTTTAGTCTCAAGAGGAAGAGAAAATTAAAGGTGCTATGAGGTGTCATGTGACACTGGTCTAGAATTTAGATAGAACAGTCTGCAGAATAGGAACAAGAAACAGAACCAGACATTAAAATCCAAACAAAATATTATAGAAATCAATATATTTACACTCTTTAAGAATTCCTGTGTATGTGTGTTAGTGTAGCTGTGTTATGTTTTCGCTTTGTAAACCTTTAGCTCAGTAAGGAGTATGCTAATAAAACAATGGCTTCCTATCACAATGTAGCATTCAAATGAAAATGTTCTGCACTTAAAATTTGATTTCCGTACTTTCTTAGGGTTTTATAAATATGCATATTTCCTTTTTTTTTATTGCTACAGAAAGGTGCAAGGTGAGAAGTTAAGCTGGTATTTTCACTACTGACCATTTCCTAGACACAGACACTCACAGTACATTTGGTACCAATCTCCAGCAACTAACTTTATTATATAGTATTAAATTAAAGTAGTGGGACCAGAGGAGCTTAGCTTATGGTCAATATTGGATTACACCGACTGCAAGAGTGAGGAAAGGAAAGGAGAGCATTTCAAGATTGTTGAAATTGATAAGATTAAAATACAATTTCAATTTTAAATGTAACCTAAAAGGCCCCACGTCTTTATCTCTGCAGTGCCACAGCAGGTGGGGGTTGTTTTGGGCAAAGGGAGAACCTTGTCTCTGGATGCAGCATATGTGGATGCCAAATTAATGTCAAATTTATCCATAATTTGAAAAGTAATATGAATGTCTCGATTGTTTGAAATACGGTTAAAACGGACAATAAAAGTTTCTTGACTTGAGTTGGATGATGATTGGATGATTAGGACATAATTACTTTATGTTTTATATGCAAATGATCTGATGTACCAGCAGTATTTATAGTACAGTGGTTTTACAAACACCAAGTAACATTAGGGATCATGGTCAGAATATCTGGTTCATGTGAAGACACACACCTATACATAAAAAAATAAAAAACATTTACGGCCATGCGATAAAGGGTAATCTGATTAATCATGTACTTTGTAGTTTAAATAAAAGCTACTCATTAAGGGTTAGCACATAGTGGATAGCACGGTCACCTCACAACAAGAAGGTTCTGGGTTTGATTCCCGGGCTGAGGATCTTTCTGTGCGAAGTTTGCATGTTCTCCTCAGGCTTGTGTGGGTTTCCTCCGGGTACTCCGGTTTCCTCCCACAGTCCAAAAACATGCAGATTAGGTCGATTGGTGATTCTAAATTGTCCATAGGAGTGAATGATTGTTTGTTACAGTTACAGTTTGGCATTTGGCAGACACTCTTATCCAGAGCGACTTACATTTGGTCTCTTTGTTTGTGGGTTACGGTCCTTGCTCAAGGGCCCACAGTGGTTGCTTGGTGAAGGTGGGATTCGAACCCCGGTCTTTCTCGTTATTTTCCAACACCTTAACCACTAAGCTACCACTTCCCACATGAATGAATGAATGAACGAATGAATGAATAACAATAATACTAATAATAGGAATAGTAGTAGAAGTAGTAAACTTTGTGATGGAAAGTTGTAGGTAAAATTAGGTACAAAGAAAAAATCTGTGAAATGTAAAATATATATCATGTAGAATAGCTAATACATATAATGGGGTTAAAGATTTTAAATCAGGGGGATTTGCAAAAAAGAGTTTAACAGAAAGTAGTCACAGTTTGGGTTGAGCTTAATCATAAAAGAAAAAAGTCAAATTATGAATAACAATGAGTTCATAACCACCCATTGTTCAACATCCTGTTGACTGGACAGATCTGTTTTCAATTAGCAAAATATTTTGTTGAAGCTAGGAGGTGAAACATCAATGAGCAGCAATTGAAATAGTAAAGCCATAGAGGTAATCAAAAATTGTGGTGGGTGAGAACGCAAATCAAATCATTAATAATTTCCATAAGAGCAGTGGCAAGTTTGGGTCAGTTATCTGTTTAAAAGCTCAGAGGTCATTACAGTTGCAGTGTGAACTGTGGATGTGCAGTAATTTTGAGATAAATGGCATCTTTACGTTCATCTTTACGAGATTTGTCACGCCCCCTCTCTGTCACCATCACTACTCTTTTTAAATGTATCGATTTTCATTGCAAAACTGAGACCATGGCAAGATCTTCTCTCTACTCCACGAAATGACTGGGTCATGAGTCTGCATCCAAGGGAAGCCCAAAATGATAGGTGTTTTGGGAGCGGTAGCAATGTAGTAATGCGTGCTGTGCGCTTGGAAATTTCCGCTCCAATGGGATGACCGTCGATGGCAGAAATGCGTAGTGGGGGAATACATAGTACCATGGGGATTTTTGTCCTTGTAACCAGTTTCTTAGCAATAATGTTTAGCGCCGCCCAAGAGTCCACTAGGGTAGAAAAGATACGAGAAGCATTATTAAATTGGAGTTGCACTCATACCATTAAGCACTGAAACTTACTATGGATGGAGCTGGACCAGGAGAGCGAGGTTTCACAGGGCAAACCGAGCACATATGGCTGGTACCTTAACAATATAAACAAAGATGTAGGCGCCGTAGGGATCGCGGCAAGAGCAGGCAGGTGCCCAGAATATGCAGTGTTTCTGCACCTCAGGTTATCTAGGTGGATAGCTTGTAATTCTCATTGGCAGACCAGTTCAGCTTGCTGTTTCACAGATAGCCCTTCTTAAAAATAAAGCTTTTAATGGCGCTTCATTAATGCCACTCTGAGCAGCAAGTGTGCAAAACAGCGGATTCACTAGTGGTGCGTGTGCCCTGATGTAGCCCAAGATGTGAGTGGCGACATCCAGGCCCTCTACTGAATATTCAAATACCTCACAAAGCTTTTGAATTAAGTGAGAGGAAGACGTACGGAACTGCACAAGGAGACGCAATCAGCATTAGGTTACGACTCACGAGCTTGTTGACTTTCTCCTGGAGTGTGCAGCTGTACTGTAGACTGAATAGGGTAGAGCTCTCCTGGACCCATGGGAGGTGAAGTATTTTGTAATGGTTCATTCTTGTTTGTGTCCATAATGCAGTTATTCAGTTTATTTACAAAACAGGAACACATATAATCCACAGCTAAAGCCAAATAGCAAAAATATAGTCAAACAGGCAGAAGTCGGTATATGGGCAAACAGTTCATATATGCAGACAAATCCAAAACGTAAGGTAAATAGCAGAGTTGAATATTCAGGAAGATGTTCAGTAAACATATGCAGATTCAGAAACATGAAGTAGTAAAGCCGCACAGAACAAACAATACTTCGCAAAACATGGTTGCAAAAGGGTAACTTAAAAATGCTGTTCATAAAAATTTGGATGAAGGCGCCCTCGTGTGGTGATCGGAAGGACCCGATACACACGTTACAGGTACTATCAAAAAGTAACATTATATTGTCAGCATAACATAACATTGTTTAGTTTCTTCCAAGCCTGTCTCCAAAGATCCTTCACAATCGGGAGGCCAGGAAGACCTGGACACGAGTCCGCCACTGTTGGGTCCTTAAGCAAGTCCCTGAACCCTTTCTGCTCCAGGGGCGCTGTACAATAGCTGACCCTGCGCTCGGACCCCCAACTTACTAGGATGGGATACGTGAAGAAAACATTTCACTGTATGTTGTACTGTGTATAATCCTGTACGTAACAATTTTTTTCACTTAGTCTTTCTTTTCCCCTTAAGTGATAAAAACTAAAGAGTACATTATATAATTTTAAACCAAAACAGCTGCAGGAAACATAAGTTTGCGTATAAGCAGGGACTTTTTTCAGCACCAATCTCTTAATACATGCTGAAAAATCAAAGCAGCAGACAATTAAAAAAAAAAAACTACTTTCATGCTAAGTCATAACTAGTATTATATATTTAAACAAAAAACAGCTATAGTTTGACTGCCCTTTCAAAATGTCATTTTTCCATCATTTGTATATGAATTTAAGTTCAATGTAACTATGGGCTGTCTAAAAAACATGTCAGTCATCAAACTCTTAGACAAAAGCTGTTGTGTAATCATGAATCCTGATCCAAATTAAGAGAAAAATAAGTCAAACATTGTACTTGCCTGAGGGCGGCATGGTGGCGTAGTGGTTAGCACGGTCGCCTCACAACAAAAAGGTCCCAGGGCCATGGATGTTTCTGTGCTGAGTTTGCATGTTCTCCCCATGCTTGCGTGGGTTTCCTCTGGGTACTCCTGTTTCCTTCCAAAAACATACAGATGCGGTGGATTGGTGTCCATAGGAGTGAATGTGTGTGTGAATGGTTGTTTGTCTATGTGTTTCCCTGAGATGAACTGGCGACCCGTTCAGGGTGTACCCCCTGCCTCTCACCCTATGTGCCCTGGGATATGTGCCAGCAGACCCTTGTGACCCCGAATTAGGGAATAAGTGGGTAAGAAGATGAATGAACGAATAAATCAACTTTACTGAATAATGACTTTCCCAAATAAAGGCAAACACTAAAAACTGCATCGCCTGTTGCTGTGAGATGACCTAAGTTCCAAGTATGCCTTCAAGCACAAACTAAGATAATTGCAGAAAAAAGCAATGGGGCTGAAAATAAAGGCTGACGGAACTTCTGGGTGTCTGAGACGAACTTTGCACTCTTAATGAGTTTATATTGTAAACAAAATGGCGCAACTGATAATTATCTGCTTAATCGTTTGGTTTATATTATCTATTGGTATCTGTTACATTAAATTATGCCAAAGACGCATTAAACACCTAATCTAAAGCACTCAATGAGATAAATATTCCCAATAAGTTCCCAACTCAGCAAGCTATTCATGACAGTGGCAAGAAATCAGTGACAGAATGGAGGAAAAAGCCCTGAGGGAGACCTGGCTCAGTTTGGGGGACAGTTTTCCCCTGACCAGACATACTGTAGGTTACCCATGCTTCAGCAAAAATGTCTTGGTCTTGTCCAGATGGCCATCTGGTAGACAAGCTCATCGTGGGGAAACTGTCTTATTGCCTCTATTGCTGATCCACCAACTGGTGGCAATAATGAGCTCGGAATAACAAAGAAACGGACATATGATGATGTAGATGCCGCACGACTTATGATATATAAAGAACCTGTGTATTATGAGTGGTGTTTTCCTTAAAATATTACAGAATAAAAAACCAATAAAAGCTTGGCGTTTGGGCATAGTGGTTAGCACAGTCACCTCAACACAAGAAGGTCCCGAGTTCGATTCCTGGGTTGGGGATCTTTCTCTGCAGAGTTTGCATGTTCTTACATGTGCATTAGGCAGATTGGTGAATATAATTTGTATGTCATGCATTTTAGTTTATTATAGTACATATTACATTACAGTAATAGTTTCTCCAAAAATATATTCATTGTGAAATATTTCTATTTTAAATCTGGTTTTGAGAGAGAAGATAATTCTCCATTACAATTAAAGGTCTGCATCATTAAATAAACCAAATACATCCAGACCACTTCATCTTAATTAAACTTTTCTAAAGTATTTTTATTCTCAGATTGCGCTTTAAGTTTGTTGTGTTGTGGGAAAAGCTTGTCTCACTTCCTGTGGTCGCTATAGCACAAAAAATATGTTGTGAAAGTGCAGGCGTGGGCTTTTTTTGTGTGTCTATCTATTGAGTGGTGTTTATTCGTGTGTGCTGACCCTTTCAAATGTCAGCGGATGGTGAGTGAGCATGACTGATTGAGCTACTCTCGTCCTTTACTGTCTTTCCCTTAATGAATGTGGGAGTCCGTGGGTTTATTTTTAATTTGCAAATTACATTTCTTACTACACTCAAGTAAAAGATCAATCTGTAAGCAGGATCCGACAATCACAGGTCATTCATTCATTCATCTTCTTACGTGCTTATTCCTTAATTTGGGGTCACGGGGACTGCTGGTGCCTACCCAGTTCACATAGGGCGAGACGTGGGGGTACACCCTGGAAAAGTCGCAGGGCAACACTTTGACAAACAATTACTCACACACGTTCACTCCTATGGGCAATTAAGAATCCCCAATCGCCCTGTACATGTTTTTGAACTGTGGAAAAAAACCAGAGTACACAGAGGAAACCCACGCAAGCGCAGGGAGAACATGCAAACTCCGCACAGAAAGATCCCCGGCCCGGGAATAGCCTGAAACTACCATGGATGTGTCCAGGGAAAAAGCCTTTATGGGGAACCCTGGGAAGGAAGGAAGGAAGGAAGGAAGGAAGGAAGGAAGGAAGGAAGGAAGGAAGGAAGGAAGGAAGGAATTTTAGTTTTGGGCCCCTCATTGTTGCCAATATAACAATTGATCATTGTAAATCTACTACACCCATTATTACGTTTATTTATTGTAGCTGAAAATGATAAAAATATGTATATTATAATAATAGTATTGTTAAAAATGTATAGCTATCATTTAATGTACTTTTAGGAGTCTTGTGGTAGCTATGAAGGCCTTAAACAGTCACTTTCTGTACTTGCATTTCTCTAAAAGCGATCTAGTAATATTGCTCTCGTGAAAATTTGAAAGGTTGGAGCAAAGTTTGGGGGGGGCAAATATCAGAAAAAATGTAAGAAAAAACCATTTCTTTCATATTATTTTAAAGGGCAGTAAAACAGCTACAGTTTCACTGCCCTTTTAAAACGTCATTTTTCTGTTACAGTCTTTTATTTTCCTTTTCGTCTTAACTATTGTAAATTTGTATTGTGCGTTTAAATGAATATTACCCTCTGCAAAATAAAGGACTAGCCACTGGAGTGTCAAGAGTTAATAATATGGTCACCATGGTTGCAACTGAAGTCGTGTTTGTGTGTCATATGCATTAGACATTTGATCAACAATTTTGAGGCATAAAGGCTGAGGACAAAATATATTTATATTGACATTCATTCATTCATTCATTCATTCAAACATTCTCTCGTTCATTCATTTGTTCATTCATTCCTTCACTCATTCATTCATTTAACAATATTCTGCTCAGGACCCCTGTGATTCCCGGACCAGGGATTTTTCTGTGCGGAGTTCATGTGCATGTTCTTCCCGTGCTTGCGTGGGTTTCCTCTGGGTATTCCAGTTTCCTCCAACATGTCCCGGGTGTAAACCCTGGCTTTCGCCCTATCTGAGCTGGGATAGGCACCACCAGACCCCTGGGACCCAGAAATAGGGAATAAGCGGTTAAAAAGATGAATGAATGAATATTTGAAATAATGGAGCGGTCTGGTGGCGTACTGGATTGAATGGATTCCTCATCAAAAAGGTCCCGGGTACCAGAGTTCCTCCCAGATTCTAAAAACATGTACATTAAGTAGATTTTAGATTGTCCATAGGTGTGAGTGTGTGTAAGGTTGTTTGTCTATGTGTGGTCCTGTGATAAACTGTCTGAGAGCTCAAGCAAAGCTCCGAGAACCGACCAAGTGAGTTAGAAGATGAATGAATGAATGAATTTTGTACAATTGAGTGTACATAAAAGCACATAACTGAGAAAAAGTACAGACTTTAAAAAATAAATAAATCCCATTTAATTAGTGCAAACACCTGCTCTGCAATTGGTGGGACTGTGCCAAAAGTTACAGATTGGTCCTGCATCCTACATTTGTCCCACATTATACTGATTATAGAAAATGTTATTGTCAGTTTAAAATCTATACTATTTACATGCTGACATGAAAAATGTATTTTCATTTTGAAGAGGATTTTACATTCAAAATATTTCACGTGTTTTAAATTTTAAAATTAGTACAATAATAAAGATGAAGCAGAAAATAGTGGTTAATTTTACACATAAAATTTACAAAAAGCAAAGCTTTAAACGTTTAGTAGTCTAGAACTTCTCCCTTAACCTTATATGGTGTAATTCATTCATTCATTCATTCATTCATTCATTCATTCATATTCTTACCCGCTTATTCCCTAATTTTGGGGTCATGGGCGTCTACTGGTGCCAATCCTAGCACACATTGGGCGAGAGACAGGGGTATACCCTGGACAGGTTGCCAGTGCATCCCAGGGCCACATATAGACAAACAACCATTCACACACACATTCACTCCTATGTACAATTTAGAATCACCAATCCACCTCATCTACATGTTTTTTGGACTGTGGGAGGAAACTGGAGTACCCAGAGGAAACCCACACAAGCACTGGGAGAACATGCAAACTCTGTACAGACTCTAAGACTCAAACCCGGGATCTTCTTGTTGTGATCCGACCATGCTAACCACTACACCACCGTGCCGCCCTGCTAGTTTATCCAGCACATATAAATGAAATACGACTTCATTGAGTTTCGCTTTTTAAATGGATGATATTATGAACAGAGGAATAGGATAGGATAGAGGAATAGCAATAACCCACAGGATTCTTTTTATATTTGACTTGTGGCTATTGAAAATGTCTGATATGTTCATTTTCATTCTGTCACAGGAACAGAATTCTACTACTGATGAAGAGTTAAACAAAATCAATTTTTGTATTCCTCCCAAAATGGTGAGAAATATTAAATTAGGATTTTTTGATTGAGTCACTAAGGTGCACAAATCTAAGTCATTAAGTGCCCACGGCCTTTGAATAACAAACTAGAAACATCGAAACCAATACTCTTCTCATCTCATTCATTTATTCATTCATTCATTCATTCATTCATCTTCTTACCCTCTTATTCCCTATTTCGAGGTCACAGGGGTCTGCTGGTACCTATCCCAGCTCACATAGGGCGAGAGGCAGCCGTACACCCTGGACGGGTCACTAGTCCATCACAGGGCAACACATAGACAAAACAACCATTCATGCATACATTCACTCTTATGGACAATTTAGAATCACCAATCAACCTAATCTGCATGTATTTGGACTGTGGGAAAAAACTGGACTACCCATAGGAAACCCACACAGGGTAAAGATGCAAACTCAGCACAGAAAGACCCCGGTCTGGGAATCGAGCCTGAGCAACCATGCTACGCAGCCCTCCATTATATCTGTTTCAACAAATTTATTTCACAGTCATCCAATAAAATCATGTTGCACTTTGTGAGAATAGTTTATATGGATTTGATGACTATCTGTGTATAAAACATTTAATTATTTTTAGCATCACTTTACAGCAGGTTAAGCAGATTCTGGTACACAAGCTGTTGAAATAGAATTAGTCACAGCATGCAATTTTACTGATTTACTTAAAAAGTCATAAATGTATGTGAATATTGGATCACCACCTATTGTATTTGGAATATAATTGCCTTACATTTTTTTCGATCCTATTAATACTGAAATAAAGTTAAATCGATAAGTGTCTACTTATATGTAACTATTTGTATGTGTTGTGTGTTCATTCATTCATTGATCTTCCTGCACACTTATTCCCTAATAGTGTGTCATGGCACATAGGGCGAGAGGGGCGGTTACACCCTGGCCTGGGTGCCAGTCCATCTCAGGGCAACACATAGACGGACAACCATTCACACACACGTTCACTCCTATGGACCATTTAGAATCACCAATCCACCTAATCTGCAAGTTTTTGGACTGTAACTGAGGAAACCCACACAAGTGCGGGGAGAACATGCAAACCCCGTACATAAAGATCCCCAGCCCGGGATTCGAACCCGGGACCTTCTTGTTGTGAGGTGACTGTGCTATCCACTATGCCACCGCGCCTCCCTTGTGTGTGTTCATTGGCATTGAAATCACTGCACATTGAAACAATCTTTTTCAGTTGGCACACAATATGTATTTATTTACAATGAATTCAATTATACATGAATAAAATGTGGGCAGCGCAGTGGAGTAGTGGTTAGCATGGATGGATGTTCTTTCCACGCTTGCATGGGTTTCCTATGGGTACTCTGGTTTCCTCCCACAGTCCAAAAACATGCAGATTAGGTCGATTGGTGATTCTAAATTTCCCATAGGAGTGAATGTGTGTGTGTGTGTGTGTGTGTGTGTGTGTGTGTGTGTGTGTG
>JAOTRA010097129.1:0-11430 GCA_026260255.1 Pseudolaguvia tuberculata
AGAACAGAGTACAGTCTTGATGTAGATTTACCTCGCATCTTCAGGGGCAGAGGGACCAGTCGAGCAGTGCTTGTGGGGTCTGAGGGACCGTGGTGCAGTGCGAGGAGTGATAAGTGCTACATAATTGATATGTTGTAATTCATTAATAAGAATTAACGCAAATGCAGCACGTTACATGTAATGTCGTCACGGTCGCAATACAGGAACATGTATTCTACAAATATCCTGTGATCATGTTATCAAAGCGGACTTGGCTTTTCTGTTGATCAAGATCGAAATTTCAGTGCATCCCTACAAATATCTGCTAATTTCACAACAGCCTTTCTGCACCCTATTAAAATAAATCCACAGCAGTCGAGAGAACTCCAGAGTAGATATTGGGACTTGTGGTGAGAGTAGGGAGCAGGTTGAGAAGTTTCCGTGGAGAGGTGGAGGTATGCGCTGGATAGAAGGGGAATTAAAGTCAGTAGGAGTAAGACTGAGTACATGTGTGTGAATGAGAGGAAAGGCAAAGGACTGGTGAGGTTGCAGGGAGAAGAGATGGTGAAGGTGGAAGAGTTTAAGTACTTGGGGTCAACAGAGCAAAGTAATGGAGAGTGCGTTAGAGAAGTGAAGAAAAGAGTTCAGGCTGGGTGGAGAAGAGTGGCAGGAGTGATTTGTGATACACGAGTTTCTGCAAGAGTGAAAGTTTATAGGACTGTAGTGAGGGTCGGCGCATGTAGGATGTTTTGGAGACAAGGTGAGGGAGACTAGGTTGAGATGGTTTGGACATGTGCAGAGGAGGGACATGCAGTATATTGGCAGGAGAATACTGAGGATGGAGGTGCCGGGCAGGAGGAAAAGAGGAAGACCAAGGAGGAGGTTTATGGATGTGATGCAGGTAGCTTGGGTGAAAGAGGCAGATGGTAGAGGACAGGGTAGTGTGGAAAAGAGTGATCCACTGTGGCGCCCCCTAACGGGAGCAGCCGAATGAAAAACATGATAAGAACATGATTCTAAAAAAAGAGTTAACCTGGGTGCCTGTATAATTGGTTAGTTTAGAAATGGCGGTGCTTTAGAACAGGTGTAAAACAACAGTTGTTTCTATAACTGAGTATGCACTGCCTGGGTTAATAAACATTACATTATAATCCGTCTTTAATGTTAGTTATGTTGATTGCAGACATAGGATTTTTAATTGTTCTGTATTTTAAGTGTAAAGAGCGGACAGATCAGGAACCTCGAGTCTGCACGAGTGTCTATGGTTGGACAAGTTAAAAAGTAAGCACTTCCTATATTAATGTCTTACTAGTAAAAAAAAAAAAAAAAAAAAAAGCTCCTGAAATGTGTGTGGTGTAAAAAGACTTTCCTCGTCAGATGTGATGAGCCCTTAAGTAGCCCTGGTGTTTCTAAGAGCATCAGTGAAGGAATCATTGAGGAAGAAGAAGAAGAGGAGGAGGAAGATGGAGAGTGCAACTACAAAAGGAAGAAAGAAGATGATCAAGAGGTAACAACTGATATAGTACGTTTATTATCCTGCGTGCTGTTGTCTGCTTTTTAAACTAAACTATTAAGAAAAATGAGAATAAAAAATGTTTACATATTACCGTATGTTCTGGACTAAAAGGTGCACTTAAAATTATCCAGTGCCTTGTTACTGACTTTAAACTGATTTTATGTGTTTACAAAATCTGTCAAAATGTTACTACTGTGATTATGGCTGTTTAACTTACACACACACACACACACACACACACATATATATATACACCAATTCACTCACAAAATCATGGTGGTTGAAAGTAAATAAATGAAACGAAACAAATTCCCTTTAATCTGATGTCTGATGAGTAAATGGAGAAGAAAACTGGCATGTTTATGTGGTGCTGAAAAAATCTGCCAAAATGTTTTAGTACGACTTTTGTGACCGCAGATGAAAATACTGGCGCAGAGCTCCGTGCTCCACTTTCTCTCAACTCCAAAAGCAGTCCTGGTTCAGTCCAACTGGTTCAGTCCATATGCAACACAAAGGTCTACTGCTTAATGAACTTTTCATTCATTCATCTTCTTACTCGCTTATTCCCGAATCCGGAGTCACGGAGGTCTGCTGCACCTATCCCAGCACACATAGGGCGAGAGGCGGGGAACACCCTGGACGGGCCGCCAGTCCATCTCAGGGGCTTAATGAACTTTATGTAGGAAAATATACCCGTTTACTGATACAGCACCTTATAATCCAGTGCACCTTGTAGTCTGGAAAATACGGTACCTTGTTATTAGCTGAAACACATTCCAGTAGAGTAGCTTTACAGAGGAGTTGGAATTGAACCTGGAGCAGATCATGGCACCCCAAGGTTGTATGTTTTGGTTGCCATTGCAACAACCTGAGTGGTTTAAATAAGCCAACTTTTCGTCATGCCGAATGAATCACCTTTTGCGTTTTATTGTCACATGAAACTTAAGAATTGGGCTCTAGATGGCACCAGAATCACCGCTTACATTTCCTCTAGTTATCTCCTGTACAGCAAAGCCTAAACAAATGGTTACAGGGTTCCCTCACCGGCATGGCACTGGAGGAAGTTCATTGTGCTGTGATTATGAAGGGCTGCACAATAAATCATTTCAAAAGGACAGTGTGTATCCGCACCCGTCACATTATGATGTAGAATGACCCGGCAGGACTTGTGTGTGTGTGTGTGTGTGTGTGTGTGTGTGTGTGTGAGTGGTTGTTTGTCTATTTGTGGCCCTGTGATGGACTAGCGATATATCCAGAATGTACCCCTGGCCTCTTGCCCTATGTGCGCTGGGATAGGCTCCAGCAGACCCACCTGACCCTGAATTAGGGAATAAGTGGGGAAGAATGAATGAATGAATGAATGAATCTCCAGACAAACAAAACACGATTTATTTCGTTTACATTGTATTTAGCTAGGCTGATTTATTTGTAAATAAATTTTACATGGATGAATTAATAATGAAATAATAATAAATTAATTTTTTTTTTCCTCCTGATATGGCAAAGCCCTGCTGTTACGTTACTTACTGTACGTTTGCTTCCTCAGGTGAAGAAAGAGAGTCTGTACACTTGGCGCATTGAGCTGGCTAAGACAGAAAAATATTGGGAAGGCTGGTTTAAAGGGTTGTCCTCTCTTTTCCTCACATGTCCTATGCCTAAGCTGCTGCTGCTGGCTGGTGAGCAACTAGAGTATAAACCTTCTTAAATAAATAAGAAAACTTTACATTTACTGCATTTCCCAGACACCCTTATCCAGAGCGACTTACAACTAAGCAATTATGGGTTAAGGGCCTTGCTCAGGGCCACACAGTGATTGCTTGGTGGTGCTGAGAATCGAACCCCAGTCTTTCATGTGTCAGTCTAACACCTTAACCACTAAGCCACCACTTCCCACCAGATCTTCTTGCTTTATTTATTAACAGTATTGTCACATAGGTTATAAATCTGTTTATATATATATTTTTATAATGAGGGTTTTATTATTGTAATTTAAATAAAGGCTATAATGGTGTCTGTACTAAGGTTAATAATAAGTTGATATAAATGATGATATAATATATATATGCTATATAAAATGCTCTCTCCAGGCATTGATCGTCTGGATAAAGACCTTACCATAGGACAGATGCAGGGTAAGTTAAGTCGAAAGTAAGAAAACACACAGTGTTGGATCTACGATAGAGAAAAACATTTGATGTCACTGTATCTTATATATTTTATTTGTTTTTGTAGGAAAGTTTCAGATGCAGGTTCTCCCACAGTGCGGTCATGCTGTCCATGAGGATGCACCAGAAAAAGTTAGTCACTGTTGTTATTTATTTAGCACATATAAAGCGGAGGCCAAAGTTATTCAAACATTAATTAAGAATAGATTATAGTCTGTTATTAATCTATTATAACTCAGTCTACAGCTCACTGTATAATACTGTACAGAAAAGAACAACCTCATGATCTAGTGGAAATTCATACCCGAGTCTGATTACTCGTATTACTGAACAAAAACATCTGCTCTTATTAACGTCATCAAGATGTGTAGAACAAGATACAATAGAAATCTCTGTTCTATTGAACTATTCGGTGTGGTGGTATTAGATACACCTTAAAGAAAAGCACAAGCGGTCTTCAATATACCACCAAACTGTTCAATCATTACATCGGTTTTCTCTTGTCTGATCTGCAGAGAGGATTAATAAGGGGACTTTAATCAGCTATTTTTTTTCAACAGATCTGTACATTAACAAAGTCTCTAGTTACAACACTTTTATTCTACAGTAAATAAACAAACAAACACATAGTGATAATAATACCAATAAAATATAATAACAAACAGGCAGTGTGTTTCTGACCAGTTGCTCCTTTAATGAATCTTCATAACGACTGAAACTGACTTAGAAATGATATTTATTACTTAAATATTTTTATACAGATGTTTGACAAACAGCTTCTTCTTCTTCTTCTTCTCCTTTCGGCTGCTTCCGTTAGGGGGCGCCACAGCGGATTCACTCTTCTCCACACTACCATGTCCGCTACATCTGCCTCTTTCACCCCAACTACCTGCATATCTTCCTTCACCACATCCATAAACCTCCTCCATGGTCTTCCTCTTTTCCTCCTGCCCGCCACCTCCATCCTCAGCATTCTCCTACCAATATACTGCATGTCCCTCCTCTGCACATGTCCAATCCAGCTCAACAAGTCCTCCCTCACCTTGTCCTACAAACCATCCTACATGCGCCGTCCCTCTAATAAACTCGGATAGTTTTAACTATTATAATCTTTCCCAAAATCTTTAACAACATGTTTATGCTTAAGGATCTAAAAAAAGGTTAAATTAAGTGAACATTCCTTAATTTGAGGTCACAGGGGTTTGTTGGAGCCTATCCCAGAACACATAAGGTGAAATGGAGGGGTTACACCCTGGACAGGTCAAAACCTGAATAATTATTATTATTATTATTTTTGCAAATCCTGTAAGTAGACTGGTTTGGTTTTCGACTCGCACAGTTGCACACACACCTTTCCATTGAAATTGTCTGACATTTATGTTGATTTTTTTTTTTTTTTTTTCCTACAGGTAGCAGACGCTTTAGCCACCTTCATGGTTCGACATAAGTTCACTGAATTTAAAGAGGACTTCCCCTGGTGAGTGACGCTGGCTTTGCTGAGGTTAATACATGGGGGACATGATGAATGTTCTGAGCTTTTTGCCTTTATTTTTTTGTTCTGCAGACGATGTCAGGTCTCCGCTAGCCATCATCATCATCATCATCATCATCCATCTGCTTGGTTCAACAAAAGTGATGAAAACCATCTTCTTCTTCTGTGTTAAATCTTCATCCGAAAATACAGTACTACCACCACTATATCATCATTACTGATGCCAGTCCTTCTGAGCATTTCATTCTTAACTCATTTCTATTCTATTTTTATTAAATTAGGGATGCTTGATGTTATGAGGAGAACTGTAGGATGTGTAGCTCTTATCGCAAGAATGTAAAATCATTCATTCATTCATTCATTTTCTTACCTGCTTATTCCCAATGTAAAATCACTGAAAGTTATTATTTTTTCTTAAGGTTTTTTCTTTTTTTGCGATTCAGCCAATGCCCTGCTTGTTTATTGTACATTATGGTGACTGTGTCATGTGTTCTGTGTTCATCATCGGCACTTTTCAGAAAGATCAAATAAAAAAAATATGTTTGAAAAATATGTAAGTTGACTTTTCTGTCATTTTTATTTTTTGGATAATCTGTGTAACGGTGTAGGAACAGTTCTTGCTACAACCTTTTTAACCAGGTTTGTTTATGACATTTGTATTGTATATTCAGCAGGTTCAATCAACAACCTTCGTTTTTTTATTCTTATTACAACACTGAAAATCAAAACAACAACCAACAACGACGTCAATAAAACGCTGATTTTTCACACATTTAATAATACACAGTACAACCTATAGTGAAATATTTATACGACTAAACCGACTTAAAGTAAATAAAATAATGAGGACAGACAGCAGAATAAAATGAACTAATACAATTACATAAAGTACAATAAACACTGGACGGAGAAAATCCCGGGTTCGATTCCCAGACCAGTGATCTTTCTATGCAGAGTTTGCATGTGCTAGCTTGGGTTTCTCTCGGGTACTTCAGTTTCCTCTCACAGTCCAAAAACATGTACATTAGGTTGATTCTAAATTGCCCCATAGTAGTGAATGTGTATGTGTGTATGTGTGTGGTTGTTCGTCTATGTGTAGCCCTGTGATGGACTGGTGATCTGTCCAGGGTGTACTCCTGCTTCTAGCCCTATGTGTGCCGGGATAGGCTCCAGCAAAACTCCTGTGACCCTGAATTATGTAATAAGCAGGTAAGAAGATGAATGAATGAATAATAAACATGATAAAAGTAGGTTTAATAAATATAAAATAAAGAATTAGGCATTTTGGCCAAAGCAGCACACTACATGTATTGATTTAAGATGAATCTATAAAGTGTCTACAGCTCACTTTATAATACTGTACAGAAACCAGAGGCATCAAGATTTGGTGGAAATTCATTCCGGATTCCAGTTACTGAAAAAGTTAGAAAGGGTAGAAAAACATCTGCTCTCTATAATGTTATCCAGATGTTTACCCATCTAACATAACCCAGTAGAAATCTATGTTCTATTAAACATTCTGTATGGTGGAATTAACATGTGTTAATAGAAAAGCACAAATAGACTTAAACCAGATATCATAGACCACCGAACCTTCAACTGTTCTAACAATCTGTGCAGTGAACCTTTGTGATGTCGTTACTTTTATTTATTTATTCAACATTCGGAATACTACTAATAAAGAATAAAATAGGATATAATAAATAATAGAATCTGAACAAACAGCCGATGTGTTTCTAGGCGTTTTCAGCAGTTGCTAATATTTAAAAAAAAAATATTAGTGGAATAACTTTCACACAGACACTCACTGTTCGACAAATTCAGCCATAAAACCTAAAACAATGAAACTTCATCATCATCATCATCATCATCTGACTGTTTATCCGATACTGGGGACAATGAAACTTTTAAAATAATATAATGTAATGATTATAACAGCTTTTAAAATCTTTCCCAACATGTATATGCTTAAGGATTTGGAGGGGTGGGGAGGGGGGGGGTCTGTGAAGGGTTCAATTCAGTGAACATTGACAGTTGACCTGCGTTTGACTGCAGCACATCGAAAGTAATGGATGAATAAGGGTCGAACTGCATCGTCTCTCAGTCCGTAGATCAGTGGGCTTAGACAACGGGGTAAAATCAGCACAAACAAATAATTCAGGTAGCGTAAATCCAAAAAAAGTTTGCTACTTCCAGCCATTGCTGCAGCTCGTTCTATAAAACTGTAGAGAAAAGAGGTGAGACACAGACCTAACTGGATGATATGCAGCAGGACGGTCTTATGAGCTTTAGCAGCTGATTCTTTCCTCGAGGAAATGGACCTGGCTGTAAGAAAGATGCTGAGATAGGTTAAAAGGATGATCACCGATACGGACACAAAGAAGAAGATATTAAAGCCACGATAAACATCAACCTGCCATTGCTTTAGAAGGAGAACTTCTCTGGTGCAAAAGGTCTGGGTGGACAGAAATTGTGAATAGGACATGACAACGTATAGAAAGTCAATAATAAAGTTGATGGAGCCAATAAACCAAATCACCGCAATAGCCATATAAGTGCGTTTCTGAGTGGCGATTTCCGCATGTCGTAACGGAAAGCATATGGCTATAAATCGCTCCAGTGACATCACAGCCAGATTTAACGGAGCGTTATAGAAAGTTGTAGTCGAAACAAATACGACAAACGAACAAGCCACCATGACTAACCTGAAATAAGCCAAATTTATAACATACAACAACGAAGAAAGAAGGAGATGAATGGAGTCATTGAGGAGCATGTGAGCGAACAGAATATAGCGTGGAGTCTCTTTAAAAACAGGCTTAGTCCAAATAGTATAGACCATAATAGCGTTTAAATAAATAAAGAACAAAGACATTAATATTACAAAGAAAACTTTGATTATTGGTCCTTCGGTTAGTGCAACCTGAAATATTTGCTGATGTATAAGCGAAACTGTATCTGTGCTCTTGTTATTAGACGCCATATTTGATCAGTTCCATGAACATCCAATAATATTTACAGAATCCAATGCGATAACAAGATAAAAAAAGAGAAAACCGCACGCAGAAAAGACATTTTTAACACAATTCACAAATTAGGTGCACAAAGAAATAAAGGTATATTCAGGACTGGAGAACTGAACCGTAAAGGGTTAATCTAGACACAAAGTGAGTCCTAAAGATTAGAACCAGAGCTGAAGGTGTTTTTATAGAGAATTACAGACGGACCCTAGAGACAGACCATAACTGCGGTAATTAGGGACTTCTGCTTAGAGACACACTGTTTATTCCTATTTTATATTATAGTTCTATCATTATTCATTCATTCCTCTTCTTACCCGCTTATTCCCTAATTTGGGGTCACTGTGGTCTGCTGCGCCTATCCCAGCTCACATAGGGCGAGAGTCGGGGGAACACCCTGGACGGGTCGCCAGACCATCTCAGAGCCACACACAGACAAACAACCATTCACACACACATTCACTCCTATGAACAATTTACAATCACCAATCCACCTCATCTACATGTTTATGGACTGTGGAAGGAAACTAGAGTACCCGGAGGAAACCTACAAAAGTGAACATGCAAACTTCGCACAGAAAGATCCCGGCCCGGATTCGAACCCGGGACGTTCTTGTTGTGAGGCAACTGTGCTATCCACTACGCCACCACGCCGACCGCAAACCATTGTAACAATTATTATAATTCATAATAAGAGAAACATTTTATCCTTTTATTAATTAATCAACTTAAAGGATCCTGTAAAGATTTTACTGTACTGCTGATGTCATTGAGTTCATTTGAATATCTGGGATAATTTAACGATCATAAAGTTTTTGCATCAAAACTCAGGGAATGGGAACAACAAGGTCCCAGGTTCGAATTCCCGGCAGAGTTTACATGTTCTCCCTGCGCTTGAGTGGGTTTTCTCCGGGTACTCTAGTTTCCTCCCACAGTCCAAAAACATGTACATTAGGTTGATTGGTGATTTTAAATTGGTTGTTTTTCTACGTGTGGCCCTGTGATAGACTGGTGACCTGTCCTGGGTATACCCTTGCCTCTCGCCCTACGTGCACTGGGATAGGCTTCAGCAGACCCCGTTGATCCCGATAAGCGGGTAAGAAGATGAATGAATGAATGAATGAATGAATGAATGAATGAATGAATGAATGAACTCAGGGAATCTTTAATGTGTGTTTTTATATTTATGAAAGTATTTTGGTTTCAACTTTTTATTTCTTTCATTCAAAAGTATTTGATTGCCAGAGCGAAAAATCAATAAACAAAAAAAAGTTATCACCAAAGAATATGTGTAATTTTAGAAATATAGAAATATTCTTTTCACTGTATTTATAAAAATAATCAATAATTTAACATTAAATAACAAAATCAATAAATAGAAAAAGAGAAAAGGATTGGATAAAGTTCACTTCTTCATTTCTCCACTAGGGGTAAATATGTGTACCTATCCCAGCACACATAGGGCGAAAGGCAGGGGTACACCCAGTACAGGTCCATCACAGGGCCACACATAGAGGAACAACCACACACACACACACACACACACACACACACACACACATACATTCACTAGTGAGGACAATTTAGACTCACCAGTCAACCTAATGTACATGTTTATGTAATGTACAACCTAATGTACAGTGGCGTAGTGGATAGCACAGCTGCCTCACAACAAGAAGGTACTGGGTTAGATCCCCAGGCCGGGGATCTTTCTGTGCGGAGTTTGCATGTTCTCCCTGCGCTTGCGTGGGTTGCCTCCAGGTACTCAGGTTTCCTCCTACCGTCCAAAAACATGCAGATGAGGTGGATTGGTGGTTCTAAATTGTCGATAGGAGTAAATGTATGTGTGAATGGTTGTTTGTCGTTGCCCTGAGATGGATATACCCCTGCCTCTCGCCCTATGTGCGCTGGGATAGGCACCAGTAGACACCCATGAACCTGAATTAGGGAATAAGCGGGTAAGGAGATGAATTTATGAAATGATATCAATGGGGATTTTGAGTTTTAATATAACTGTAGAATAAAATTCATAATAACTTGGTTTCAAGAAAAGTTCTAAAAGAACATAGGACAGATATCAACATCATGGACGTTCACTGAGTCCAGCTCAGAAGAATAGCTGATGCTCAGAACAGTGAACCATGTGAACCATAGGGAATGATGATGATGATGAGGATGATGATGGAAAGATGTGTTTGAATGGTAATAGTGGGAACCCTAACATCTTACTGTAACTTATTCTGTAAACTTAATCTGACTCGGTCTAAAAAGTCTTCAGAAGAGGATCATGGGAAAAAAAAAGAGAATTCATCCGAATGGAATGTATTCACACAAGCAGAACAAAGTATCCGGATCACCAGATATCTAATGTGTGTATAAAAGTATATTAAATATACTTTCTGGGTATTTTTTTTTAACTTGTATTCTTTTGTCTTGCACATTTTCTGCCTTTCAGAAAAAAAAGTGGATTCACTGAAAGGTTAATGACGGCATGTTGCACACTTTAGTGACCCACAAACTGCAAATACCACCAGTGATATTCACACAACTAATGCCTGAATAGTGATCTGCACAATAACACACAATAACAGGATTAGTAATGAGTTTATTAGAGGGACGACGGCGCATGTAAGATGTTTTGGAGACAAGGTGAGGGAGGTTAGAGGCTGAGATGGTTGGACATGTGCAGAGGAGGGACATGCAGTATATTGGTAGAAGAATGTTGAGGATGGAGGTGGCGGGCATGAGGAAAAGAGGAAGAGCAAAGAGGAGGTTTATGGATGTGGTGAGGGAAGATATGTAGGTAGTTGGGGTGAAAGAGGCAGATGTAAAGGACAGGGTAGTGTGGAGAAGAGCGATCCACTATGGCACCCCCTAACCCTCCCTGTGCTCTGCCTCTGTCACCTCAACTACCTGCATGTCTTCCCTTACCACCTCCATAAACCTCCTCCTTGGTCTATTATCATCCTTTATATTATTTTAAGCAATAATATACGTTTTATTAATGTTTTTTTTTATAAACATTTATAATTACGTCTTATAATTATTTAATAACAACATGTTAATATTTGGGGCGGCACGGTGGCGTAGTGGATAGCACAGTTCGTCCCGGGTTCGAATCCTGGGCCAGAATCTTTCTGTGCGGAGTTTCCATGTTCTCCCTGCGTTTGCGTGGGTTTTATCTGGGTACTCCAGTTTCCTCCCACAGTCCAAAAACATGCAGATGAGGTGGATTGGTGATTGTAAATTGTCCATAGG
>JAOTRA010097148.1:0-11429 GCA_026260255.1 Pseudolaguvia tuberculata
CTGCGTTTTTATATACGGAGTTCTATAAATATACAGTTCTGATAGATGTCTATCTCTGCGTTTTTATATACGGCGTTCTATAAATATACAGTTCTGATAGATGTCTATCGCTGCGCTTTTATATACGGAGTTCTATAAATATACAGTTCTGATAGATGTTTATCGCTGGTTCTCCCTGGGTTCAAGACCCACCACCGCCCATGGAAGAGCTGGGCTCAAGTCCGCCACTGCTGGGTTCTTGAATAGACCTTTAACCCTTCGTGCTCCAGGGGCGCTGTACAATAGCTGACCCTGCGCTCTGACCCCCAACTTACTACAATGGAATATGAGAAAATCAAGAATTTCCCTCATGGAATCAATAAAGTATGTAAATAAATAAATAAATTTGACTGTTAGACATTTTATGTTATCTATTTTTGAAAGAGCATTATGACTCAGTTGGGTGGGTGGGATCAATTATGGCCCCACCGGGGATAAAAATAATTCAACAAAGGTAGGGATATTTAGACCAGAAGGGGAAAATTCCCCCCCACCCTCGGCAAATTGCACCCTGAGTATAATATCTCATTTCTGTGCATTGTTTGCATGTTCTCCCGGCACTCACGTGTATTTTATCCAGGTACTCTGGTTTCCTCCCACAGTCTAAAATCACATGCATTAGGTTGATTGGTGATTCTAAATTAGGAGTGATTGTGAGTGTTTTTATTTATGTGTGGCCGTGCAATGGACTGGCAACCTTTCCAGGTTTAACCCTCCCTCTTGCCTAGTGGGATAGGCTGCAGCAAACCTTTAGTTTGAAAATGAATGAATGAATGTATGTAGAAATAATGATCAAATCATTGCATTATCATTCTCAAAGCCTTTTTTAGGCGACATTGTGTACCTATAGTTACAGAATTTGAGCCAGATCTGGTGCTGTCATAGCTTGTGCTTTTTACTTGTGCTGGTTGGTGGTATCAACACTTAAAATATGGCCCAAATTTGAGCCTGAATCACCAATGAGCTACATGCAAAGGGGAAAAGCAAAAAATATTGAGTTCATTCATTCATTCATTCATTCATTCATTTATTCATCTTCTTGCCCGCTTATTCCCGAATCCGGGGTTACAGGGGTCTGCTGCACCTATCCCAGCACACATATTGAGTTTAAAATGTTAATCAACGCCAGTTAAAAGGCTTGTATTAACAAGAGAATCAGGAATCCTAGATTCATCCTTCAGACCTGCTGATGGTCCTGTACAGAAGGGAGGTAATTACACAGGTGTGTAAGTACTCAGGATGTGTGGTTTAGCTTGAGGCTACACTGTGTTTGAAGTGAAGAGGATTATGGTACTTTTGGAATGAATGACTAGAAAGCTAGACATCATCAAACTACCTGGTGATGGGTAATGTTTTTTTTATCTCGCCATCTTAGTGAAAGTCATCTGTTAAAACATACAGCCAGAACTACAATGGATTAAAGTTTTAAATCAAAGAATATTCATGTATTACCCCATGAAACTTTTATTTACAGGTGCTCTTCCTTTTATCGAGTTTTTCTTTTGTAAAGAAGAATGGTAAAATGATTGTTTCTTAAATATTTGATTTTGATATATTTTTTTGATCTCATGAGGGAAATTCTTTTTTTCACCTATCCCTCTTAGTAAGTTGGGGGTAAGAGCGCAGGATCAGCTATTGTACAGCTGGAGCAGGAAGGGTTAAGGGTCTTGCTCAAGGATCCAACAGTGGGCTTGAACCCAGATCTTCCTGGTCAACCGATCAACAACTCGGCACCACTGTCCCAAGAAGATCACATTTGTAAATGAAGAGTCCCAAACTAAGCAAGCCAGAGGTGACAGAGCCGAGGAACCAAACATTCAGTCTCTAGGTGTGCAAAGCTGGTAGAGACACCTCCCCCAAAAGACCTGCAGCTGTAATTGCTCTGAACGGTGGCTCTATAAAGTATTGACGCAGCAGGGCAGCAATACAAATACACACCCCACTTTTTAGATTTTTTCATTCCACTTGACAATTTTGTGTAAATTTGTGTTGGTGTATTTAGTAAATTTGTAGTTTTACGGTGACAAAATGCGAAAAAAAGAATTGGTAAGAATTATTTTCCTGTATATTGTAGAAGTTTGATGAAAATGAGCAGTCTTTTTATTTCGTGCTTCAGGTTTCAGTTTGTTTCGTTTTTAAAGCAACTACTGAATCCATCAATTTGGCATGTTTACTCAGTTTATTTTATTTTCACATTGTATAACTAAAAGTACTACTGACATGTCCCTCTACGCACCAAATTCTGTATCAATGGCATCTGTTGATGAAACATTGTTTTTGGAATACAACTCAAACCTGCTTATTTATGTCATTAGATTAGGGTCTTTAGGGTTTTTGAAGCTTGATATGACTGTTTTGGATCCTTTATATGAAAGACTTTCCACGAAATGATGCCACTGTGGGGATTTGTTTTTATAAGTATTAATAAGATTAGAAAATAATGTGAGACGACTGCGCTATCCACTACGCCAACGCACCGCCCTAATAACCCAATTGATAAGTATAAAGTTGACAAGTATTCAGGAGGAAAAATCGTCAAATTGTGATGTATTACTTTTAAGTAAACAATATTAATTAACTATCTTATGTGACATTTTATAATATATTATAATATTATCAAATTGTCAGTGTGCAACAGAGCTGAAATGACACATGGCTGTAGAATTGAGAGCCGAATTGAGAACACTGGAATGTCTTAATGTGTGCAAATGGTGCCACTTTCCAATTTCACCCCGAGACATTCTTTTCAAAAGCATGGTAGACTTGTAATTACAGACTCGTCGTGATAAACCGAGACACTGTTGGTGGGTTGTTGGGGTTTTTTGCAGGTGGGGGGTTGTTTAGTTTGGTTTTTTTTATCACTGCCTCTGACACCACAAGATGGATTGGTTCAAAGGGTCATGAAGAGATGTTTAATGCAGTGTTGCCCTAAGGTGCGTTTGCCCTAACAACGGGGTTAAGATAACAAAAGAACTTCCTTCCAAGCCATCCGTTATGGCACATCACAGGAAGGGCTGAAAGGCATCTTTTACAGTCTCACCTGTTGCACATTTCGACCTGGACAGCTGTCCAAATTAAGCACGTTGGCTGCAAACCTGTGTATTATTACACATTATTAATCATCTTTAAAGCCACAAAGTCTCATTATTGTATCCCATTGTGAGCATGTAAATATAAGAAATGTAGAGAAAGGTTTTATCACCACACCTTCACACCATTTACCAAGTGCTCACACAATCCTCAGTCCAAAAACATGATCGATTGTTTATTCTAAATTGTCCATAGGCGTGAATGTGTGTGAATGGTTATTTGTCTAGACCCCCGTGACATTGAATTAGGGAATAAGCGAGTAAGAAGATAAATGAATGAATGAATGAATGAATGAATGAATTAGTGACTTTATATAGGGGTTTATTTTTAAGAATGTATTTTTTGAGGTAGTTGGGCTAATGATTTGACAAAGGCCCTGACTGTTCCTGGTGTTTATTATATCTTGAAATAGTTTTCCTCAGCTGGGAATCCCAGCTTGTATACAAAAATGTTACTCACCATGGAATAGCCCTAAAACATTCATCATTTTTAAATACATTTTTAGAGATCTTTTTTTTTTAAATTCCCAGTAACTAGTAATTACCGTCCAAACTGTTGCCAAAAATGTAATTTCTTTACAAAATGTTTTAAAATGGGGTTTAGATATTACATAAAAGGAAGATTAGTTTTACATACATTGAGGTATGTTTTATTTTTAAAGTAATATTTAGTTGACATTAACTCATAAACTGTTTATGGGCTGTTTATCTGGTTTTAAGGTCCAAGCTCATAAATAATAAGATAAGACCCCAGGGTTTGCAACACATACCTTTTGTTTCCCTAACAGCCAGATACCTAACTGAGGAGAAAAACAAAGGAAGACACCTGGCAACCTCATGTACAAAGAATTGTGTGGAATTCATACTAAAACATTGCTTACGTACAATGCTGGAAATGTGTGTATGCAGAAAAAAAAATCTGATTTATCAGTCTGTGTGTACGAAGATTCCCACACACAGTCTCTTTGCACAATTCCAATTAATGAGAAATAGCAAAAAACTCCACCCAGTCTCCGCCTTCAAATAATAAGTCACTTTGGAGAAATCAAGTTACTTGCATCTAAAGCTTTTAATCAGTTTGTTAAAATAAGTAAGACTTATTTTCATTCGCTGACCCCACTGAACAAGGTCAGTCACACACCGATGTTTTGACTGGGTCTAGACAAAGATAAACAAGTGTGTGTATCTGCCCGAAACACTCAAGTCCATAGTGAAACCACATGAAAATCTGAAATCCGAAGAGAAGCCCCTAAATGCCCGGCTATAAAATTTCCCAGCATGCTCACTTTAGTGACACGACATGTGATTTGAGATAAGTGATGAGGTATTGTTTCACCCCAAAGAAATAAACTAGCTTTACTGTCTGAATCTTTCTCTATGAAGTCTCGCTGCCTTTTTGGTGTCTGAAGGTATCACCGCATCTGACATTTAAACATCCTGTCATTAATCTGAACTTGGTGTGTTTAAAAAAGTTTATTAGTGTCTTTTCCTTATTGGGTGCAACATATTAATCTTTAAACATGCGTGAACATTCATTTACATATTTAATACCTCCATGAATAAAAGAGCAGAGTAAAGTCAACCGTTTTTATAACTTTTCTGGTGGTCTTCGTGTCCTATTTTTATATGGTTTGTGGTTTTGACAATACTTTATGTTTAATGCACTTTGATTAGCACTGGAGACAAATCAAGGTTCTGAACAAGACGTCTAGAGATGCTTGCATACATGACAAAGCCGCCTCTTCTAGAGTACATGCCTCTGAAAGAGAAGTGGTGGCGTAGTGGTTAGCACAGTCGCGTCACAACAAGAAGGTCCCCGAGTTAGATTCCCGGCCAAGAAGTCTTTCTGTGTGTAGTTTGCATGTCCGTTCCCTGCTTGTGTGGGTTTTCTCGGGGTATTCTTGTTTTCTCTCACAGTCCAAAAACATATACATTTAGTTGATGGGTGATTAAATTGCCCATAAAAGTGAATGTGTGTGTGTGTGGTTGTTCATCTATGAATAACCCTATGATGGACTGTGGACCTGTCCAAGGTGTACCCCTGCCTTCTGCCCTATGTGCGCTGGGAGAGGCTCCAGCAGACCCCTGTGACCCTGAATTAGGGAATATGCAGGATGGATGATGAATGAATGAACACAAACAAATCTTATCCAAGATTTTTTTTTAAAAGTCACATTTTTTAGATGGAAATTTTACAATTACGCAATTTTTCAATTGTGACTGGCACCGTAGTGTAATAAGTTAAGCGTTTGAACAAATTATTGTTATTTCCGGCTCATGTCTCTCTCTATTCCTTCATTCTATCTTTCCATTTCACCCCTTTGCACTGTCTATAAAGGCTAAAAATAGCCTTATATAAGAAAATTATAATTTTTGTGTATCATAACAAGTGCAGCATTCCTATCCTTGGAGTTAAAATAGATGAAGCTTTGTTTGCAGTTTCCCCATTTTAGGATAAAAAAATGTGAAAACTTCACACAAAGATCCAACGGGACCGCTGATACACACAGCCCCTGACAAAAGTCTAGTTTATCTATTTTGTAGAAACACCTGCTATTAACCTGACTTTTAATTAATCAATTGATGTTAGAAATAGCTCATATGAAAGGCACTGAAATAAATTAGTTTCACTGAAAAAGATTTATCATTTAATCAATTCAATTCAATTTTATTTGTATAGCACTTATTACAACAGTTTTTGGCTCAAAGCAGCTTTACAGTATGAATGTTAATCCTGATAGTTTGTCCCTGATGAGCAAGCCGGGGGCAACGGTGCCAAGTTAAAAACTCCCTACAGTAGGGTTAGGAATAAACATTGAGAGGAACCAGACCCAAACGGGGAACCCATCCTCATTTGGGTTGAACAGAAATTAACGTATGGGTGTGTATGGATGTGTGTGTGTGTGTGTGTGTGTGTGTGTGTGTGTGTGTGTGTGTGTGTGTGTGTGTGTGTGTGTATAAACAGTTCTGGGTGTATGGAAATGGGATGATATCCAAAGTCATCACGGAAGCCGATATATTCAAATGTGGCACTGACAGACAGCCCGCATCCTTTGAACAAAGTGGGCGTGACGGAACATAGGGCACCACCAACTCACTAAGGTACTGAGGTGTAAAACCATTTAGCGCTTTATAGGCCAAAAGTAGTATTTTAAAATCTATACGGAATCTCACCGGGAGCCAATTCAGCGTGGATAGAACAGGGGTGATGTGCTCTTGTCTCTTGGTCCTAGTAATGACTCTTGCTGCTGCATTCTGAACTAACTGAAGTTTATTTATAAGCTTTGCTGAACATCCAGAAAACAGAGCGTTACAATAATCCAGCCTGGACGTGATGAAGGCATGGACAAGTTTCTGCATCATTTAATGGCAGAATATTCTTAATTTTAGCGATATTCCTAAGGTGAAAGAAAGCTATTTTAGTAATATTATCTATATGGGCGTTAAATGAAAGATTAGAATCTAAGATCACACCCAAGTCTTTGACTGTTGCACTTGATGCTACTGACAGACCATCTAATGTTAAAGTGAGATCAGAAAACTTATCTCTGGAGAAAATTTTCAGGTCAAATTTTGGACAAATTTATTACAAATACAAAAATATGTCAGCAAAATAAGTAGTTGTGCTGGGAGATCCAAATTTAATATCTTGTATGACTTCCATGAACTTGAAGGACTGCATCCGAGCAGTTTGGCAAGGATTCATACAATTTATTGATGAAGTCATCAGGAATAGCAAAGAAAGCAGTCTTGCATGCCTCCCATCATCATTATTCTTTGGTTTCGTCTTCCATGCTTCCTCTTTCATCCTACCCCACATATGCTCAATGATGTTCATGTCTGTTGACTAGGCTGGCCAACCCTGGAGATGGAAGTATGCAGAATTTGGCCTCTTTTATGGTTGGAAATATAAGAGATAGCTAAGATTTCGTGGTATTTTAGACTATTGATGTTGCCTTCCAGCCTGCAGATCTCTCGCACACCCCCATACTGGATGTAACCACAGACCATGATTTTTCCGCCACCATCTTCACTGTTTTCTGGGTAAAACTCTGATCCCTGCGGGCTACAGTAGGTCTTCTGCAATATTTGTGGCGACTGTGGTGTAATTCAATTGTTTAGTGGTGCCTTCTGATCACTGATTCAACCATAGAGGCCATTTCAAGACAGAATCCGACAAACTGTTTGGGTTGACACAGGGATTTCAGGTGAGGATGTCTTGTGGAGCTCTGCTGCAGTGGAAAATAATCCTCTCAAGCAGTTGTCTTGCGGGGTCTGCCTGACCTGGGCTTGTCAAAAACCTCTTCATATCTTTTTCTTATTTTCTATAGTTGACGCTGAGACACATTGAAGGTGTCTGCCACATCAGTAGTGGATTTGGTCTTCTGCCTCTTGATAATCAACACTTTAGTCTTACGGTAAATCTTAGGCATGTTTGCAGAGGTCCAGTTGCAGTTTATGTGAAGGTCTAGTTTACTGTGGTTGTGAAACATATTTCAGCAGCACTTCAGGTCAATTTGTAAACAATCGACAAGATTTTTGTCTGGGACTGTATAATACTTTCATTCAAGTGATAGTAAATTAAAATGTACATTTCCTCAAATTGTCATTCCTACAGATGACATTTACCTGACGTGGTGGTTAGCACGGTCGTCTTACATCAGGATGGTCTCGGGTTTGATTCCTGGTCCTGTGCAAAGTGTGCATGTGATCCCTGCAACTGTTTTGGTTTTCTCTGCTCCAGTCCAAAATATGTACATTAGGTTAATTGGTGATTTATTCAGACAGCCTTGCGATGCACTGGCAATCTGTCCAGGGTGTAACCTCTGCCTGTCGCCCTATGTGCACTGGGATAGGTTCCAGCAGACCCTCAGGACTCTGAATTAAGGAATAAGCAAGTTATAAGATGAATGAATGAATGAATGATTGACATCTGACTTGATAGATAAACACGTGCAGTTGCTTAAAGCTTAAAGCTGATTTGATGCTAAATAATTCTGTCTTAGCTTAAAATTGTGTTGGAGTAGTAGAATTTTTCCTAGTTAAATCTCAAACTTTTTGGATAAACCTGTGTAGTCTTGGTAATTGAATTGATTTTTTACTATAGTCTGCAGTAAGCTACAGAATATTTTCAGAGTACTCGGGTTTCCTCAGAAAACCTCCAGTTTCTCTAGCATTGATAAAACATTTTGAAAACCTCGTTGGGATATGCAGAACATGCATACACATCTGCTTGTAGCCACAAGTTTGTGTGACAGATGTGAGGAATTCCGTTACTCATGCGGTGGCTGATGTGGGACCTGCTTCCTCTGGGCATGTTGATACCTGTAGGAATTCTCCTGTTTGACTGAGGTGTAAGTGTTTTTGGTTTAGAATTAAAGACTTGGGGTAATGGTGGTTGCTGGTTTGAAATTTATTTCCTTAAGGTAGAGGTTCTTAGCTGTAATTAGTAAGGGTGAATAATTACAGCATACAGATTTCTAGACTTTTTCCAACATCTGGTACAGGTTCTTTAGGTCACCACAGAGACATTTTTCTTTATGTCCAATCCATCGCAGAGCAGCTAGACAAGTTGGTTTGCTAAAACAAGCCAAACATCAGCTAGCAGTTGTTTATGGTTACCAGACGCCCACAAGAGGAAAATTACTAGTGTCACAAGCCAAGAAATGTTTGCTAGCTGTTTATTAGCAGCTAGGTTCTTTCAGCCCAAATCATATACAACTATGAAAGAGAAAGGAGGTTTTGGAAAAAATTCTTAACTGTCAAAAATTAGCAGTTAATCATGTAGTTCTAATTCCTCCCAAAATCATGTACATTAGGTTGATTGGTGATTCTAAATTGCACATAGGTGTGAATGTATGTGGGGTTGTTTGTCTATGTGTGGCCCTGCGATGGATTGGTGACCTGTCCAGGGGGTACTTGTGCTCTTGCCCTGTGTGCGCTGGGATAGGCCCTAACAGACCACTGTAACTCCAAATAAGGAATGAGTGGTTAGAAGATGAATGAATGAGTGAATGAATGAATTAAATTGCATAACAGACAGTCCAGTTTTATGCTGTTCCTCAAATGCAATAGGAAGTATGAGTATTCTGCTTGGAAAATATCAACTTGTAATTGCAGCTGAGAAACACAAATGTAATCTCGAGACTCCAATTTTAAAGGAAAGTACATTTTCTTATTTTTAAAGATTCTTTAAAAGAGAAAAACAGCTTCTTCTTCTTCTTCTTCTTCTTCTTCTTCTTCTTCTTCTTCTCCTTTCGGCTGCTCCCGTTAGGGGGCGCCACAGCGGATTGCTTTTCTCCACACTACCCTGTCCTCTACATCTGCCTCTTTTACCCCAACTACCTGCATATCTTCCTTCACCACATCCATAAACCTCCTCTTTGGTCTTCCTCCTTTCCTCCTGCCCGCCACCTCCATTCTCATCATTCTTTTACCAATATACTGCATGTCCCTTATCCGCACATGTCCAATCCATTAAAAGAAAAAAAAACACCCATGTTTCATATTCTTTCTCAACAATAAATTAAATCAAAATAAATCACATAACACCCTTCCTATGTAGGTTTATAAAGCATATAATACCTCTCCCCCCTCATAGGTTCATAAAATAGGTTCATTCAAATGATCAGCTTCATTCATAAATTAATTAATTAATTAATTCATTCATTCATTCATTCATTCATTCATAATTAATTAGGATTATTGTGTTCTGACCAGGACTTCATTCAATTCTGCATGTGTTAAAGTTCTTATTGTACAAGATCAAATTCCAGCACGAAAGTTTTACATAATCATTAGTATTACTGATTACTTACTCTAGGTACTCCGGTTTCCTCTCACAGTCCAAAACATGTACGGGATGTTTATTGGTGATTCTAAATGGTCCATAGAAGTAAGTATGGATCTTTGTGTGACCTTGTGATAGACTGGTTACACGGTACAGAGTAGACCCTTTCAAATAGCTGTGATAGGCTTCAACAGACCCTGGTGACGCTGAATTAGAGAACAAGCAGGTGTAGAAGATGACTGAATTGCTGTATGTATCCAATTTGTTGACATACAACGTCACAACAGTGTAAAAGATATAAAAAGTTTCAAATCTGTACCCCTGCCTCTTGCCCTATGTACACTGGGATAGGTTCCAGAAGACCCCCGTCATCCCGGGAAAATGAATGAATGAATGAATGAATTAATGATTGAATGATGAAATAAGTGTAATTTACCCACAAGGAAGAAGTCGACCTTTCAGAAGTGCTTTTTTAAAAAAGTGTGTGATTTCTGTATATCTGAAAATGAACCCAAGAGGAAAACATCTCTAGATGCTTGAAAGCTTTTAATGAAAATAGAAAGATGCCCAGAGCTTTGTGGCTTGGCAGGCATCCCAGGCTCAGGCTCAGTAACGGCACGTGAGAGGTATGTGTACTGTTGTGCTTTTAAAGCCACACTCTCACATCCTGAATCCACTGACGTACCCAGCAAACCGCAAGCACAGAGATCTGTGGGAAAACCCGAGAGAGATGGCGTGCTCCAGTATATCTGGCATGTTTTTGTTCAACAAGCTGCGATCAGCCTGTTTCCGGTTGAAATTTAAGTGCACATGGTTTGGATGTAATCCTGTGACAATCCTGTGTTTTTGTTGCTTTACAGTAACAGAACAAGCAAACATCTTCTTCTATGTAATGTATTTGTAGATACGATTTTTGAAAAGCAGCCTAAAAATGTAAACAGTAAATATAAGATTCATTTATTTAATTCTGTATTTCTCGTTTTTTTAATTGAGTCCCGATTTATGGGTGATTTTCATAAAAGAGATAGAAGTGAGAGTGGGAGAGAGCTAGATGATGAAGAGACAGCACTATAAATGGAGAAAGAGAGAGCAATAAATGTAGAAATGGAGATAAAGCGAGAGATGGTGAGAGTGAAAAAGAGAGAAAAAGAAAAAAAATAGCAATAGATGGAGAGATCGAAATAGAGAGAGAAAACGACATCTTCAAGAGCACTATAAATGGAGAATATGGAGAGATGGAGATAAAGTGAAAGATAATAGTGAAAGAGAGAGCGTGATAGATGGAGAAAGAGAGAGCGACAGAGAGCAATAGATGGAGAGAGAGCAGATTAAATAGAGTAAGAGAGAATGTCAGTTAGAGAGATAGAGATAAAACAAGAGATGGACAGAGTAAGTTACAGAGTGAGATAATCAGAGCGATACAGAGAGAGAGAAAGAGAGAGAGAGAGTGTGTGTGTGTGTGTGTGTGTGTGTGTGTGTGTGTGTGTGTGTGTGTGTGTGTGTGTGTGTGT
>JAOTRA010097167.1:0-11428 GCA_026260255.1 Pseudolaguvia tuberculata
ACACACACACACACACACACACACACACACACACACACACACACACACACACACACACACACACACACACTCAATTTCGCATGATTTCACCTGTTTGTCACTATAACTGCTATAATCCTTGTAACTGTTTTTCTCGTTTGAGTCTTATTCTGCCACGTAGCCCAAGATAAGCTATTGTAATTTACCTTTAAGTCAGCCCTTATGGCGCCGGTTGCTAGGGCCGTAACATTTCTGATATGCGTCAAGGGCAGAGGGGCAGAGAGGGGCTCTATATATACTTTATGCATCTTGTCAATAAAAAGCTTTCTTTCTCTATTCTGCACAACTTTATGTCTTGTGTTTTCTGTGGATCGCAATCCCTACAAGACACAGGAGACCAAGTGCTTTAGAGGTTATCTTGCCACCAGATGGTAGAGGTCGGTAATACGGTTTTCCTAACAATTATCATTGACCTGAGCTTGTTAGGAAAGGAGATATTTGGGATATTATTGCCTGGAAAGACTCTCACAAGACTAAAACATCCAAGGAAACACACAACCATGTAACGTGCTATACACGTTTTTCCTGCCACAATGACTTGAGTTTAGATGAGATGCTGCTCCCATGTATAATTCAATAATATTTTATCCTCTATCTTTCATATTCGGACCTAACAGTCAGACTGAATCACATTGGCAGATGAGACACTCCGTTTTGCTGGAGGCTAGAGGGAAGCTGTGATTAAAGACTGCCAAGCTCCTTTAAACTGTAATCACAGTGAAAGAAGGTTATCAGAGGCAGAACACCCCATTGACATACACTCAGTTAGATTAAAGGTACAAGCAGATGCACAGATCTTTGCTGTTAGCAATAGTTTGAAAAATATATACAAGAATTACAAAGAATCTTCTTTATTACATGCTGTTTGAAGTTTTTTCTTTGTTTGGCATTAAGATTAATTCTTGATTGAATTCATTACGTCAAAGCAAGGGCCAAGCAACACAATTTACTAATTTAATTTCATTTTGAAACATTTTGATAACATAATTTTGTCAAAGTAAAATGAAATTAAAAATACAATTTGAGTGAAATATGAGTTGAGTTATATCAATTCCCTACAAACAAGTCTGAGATAAAATTTGCAGGACATTTTTTTATACAACTGAGAAATTGGGCATTAGGGACCTTAAACGGAAGCTTTACAATGAATGGCAACTTGGTGGTGCCGGAAATTAAGCGCTGATCTTCCAATTAGAAATCCAACACCTTATCTACGACACAACCTTAAGAGGAACCAGACTCAAAGAAGAAACCTGTCTTTCATCTTGCTGACATCTAAGTAATGGATTATAAATAATGCTCTGTCTTTTCAAGTCAAATTTTGTCCAGGAGCTTTAGAAAAAGTTGTTTCAGGTTAACTACAGATTTAACACTAATTTCTTCCTTCCAAATGAATCAAACATCTGATTATAGAATCTGGAGCACAAAATTGACTGTAGCAACTACATAAATGAAACAAAAAACGTAAGCATGCTGTTGTGGCTAATTACTAATTAAAAACCAAATCATGTTAAGAAACGGAGAAGGAGATGTGTAGCTGAAAATCGGAGCAACATCAAGGCAGATGTGAGATGTTCTGAGTTGAGAGTGAATAGTAGTGAATGTACAGAAGATGGCTACAGAGTGAGGATATGATTTATATTATATGCTCTATGTGCACATGTTTCTATGTATGAAGCAACAATGCAATGTTACTGTCTCTGTATTGTATTATTTATGGTTTATCAATTAGTTTCTCTCATCAGTTGTTGAGTTGGGATATTATTTAAACCAGTCAATTTTTAACCCATTCTCATTCTGACCTCACACTGTGTAGGACACCTGAATTATTTTTCTTTTACCATAACACACATATTTGTATGCTGGCCAGGGGCATTGTGCACAGGGCCATTGCAGTGTAATGTGCAGGTAGATATGCTACATCATTGTAATACCTACAAATAAAAAATCTATAGGGCTTAAACTACATCACATCTTTGAACATAACTGATTATTCATCTTCTTACCCGCTTATTCCCAAATCCGGGGTCACGGGGGTCTGCTGTGCCTATCCCAGCACACATAGAGCGAGAGGCGGGGGTACACCCAGTCCATCTCAGGGCAACACATAGACAAACAACCATTCACACACACATTCACTCCTATAGACAATTTAGAATCCTTAATCCACCGAATCTGCATGTTTTTGGACTGTGGGAGAAAACCGGAGCACCCGGAGGAAACCCACACAAGCGCGGGGAGAACATGCAAAGACCTTCTTGTTGTGAGGCGACTGTGCTATCCACTACGCCACCACATATTTATATATTTTATTATATAAATAAAAATGCTATATATTAAATTATAGTATATGTTTCAATGTACTTAACAACAAACAAATGACAAATGTTTCACAGGCTTTTAAAGATAAACTTGTACCATGAAGGACCGGCTGTTTCCAGTAAGATATGATTGAATTGAGCTTGCTTGCTGGGGGAACTCCACAATGATGTTAATCAACAGAATGCTGACCACATGCTTATAAAATGACCAAAAACGGAGCGTGTGGTCATTTAGGTAGCACCAGGTATGGAGCGCAGTCATGGTATTGGAGAAAAGAAACGATTAAGAAAGCTACAGTTATCATTTAAAAAAAAGAAAAGAAAAGATTAAGAAAGTTAAAGAATGAGAAAAAGAATAAGAAAATGATTTTGAGTTTGGTGGAAGAATTTTTTGTTTGCTTTATTATTTAGTTCACTACATAAGGGATCTATCTTTTTGAGTTCATTGAGACATTTTAGCTCACTGCTCACTGAGTGCAAATTCCTGTCAGCACATCTTCTTCGCCTCATCCCCATTGTTTTCTCATCTCCATTGTTTTCTCTCTGCTCTGCTTAAGGGCTCTGCGGTGTTGGTTTTGAAAATTTTTGAATTTCTTTAACTTGAAAAATTAATTCATTCATCTTCTTACCCGCTCATTCCTTAATTCAGGGTCACAGGGGTCCACTGGTGCCCATCCCAGTGCACACAGGGCGAGAGGCAGGGGTACACCCTGCACGGGTCTCCAGTCAATCCCAGGGCAACAAAAACAACCACTCACACACATGATTTGCATGATAATCTGCAGGTTTTTGGACTTTGGGAGGAAACCGGACTACCCGAAGGAAACCCACGCAAGCGCAGGGAGAACATGCAAACTCCACACAGAAAGATCTCCGGCCCGGGAATCGAACCCAAGACCTTTTTTTTGGTGAGGTGACCGTGCTATTCACTACGACACCGCGCCGCCCAACTTGAAAAATTGAATATGTAATTTTATAATAAGATATTTGCTAAAGGGCCAACATGGGTGCTTAGTGGTTAACATTTTTGCCTACCAGGTCCTATAGTATCCCTAAACCAACCTTTCTGAGTTGGTTCTCCCAGTCCTTGTGCAGGGTTACTCGGGGCACTCTGGTTTCCTCCAAAGAACAAGTCCAAAAACATGTATGTTAGATTGATTGGTTATTCTAAATTGGCCATAGAAGTGGGTGTGTGTGGTTGTTTGTCTGTATGTAGCCCTGTATTAGATTGATGATTGTCCAGAGTGACCCCTACTGGATAGAGTCCAGCAGATGCATGTGACCCTAATTAGAAATAAGTGGGTATAGACAATGGATGGATGAATGGATGGATGGATGGATGGAAGGATACGTGAATGGATATTTTCCATCTGAGAAAAAAATCGTATAGTACATATAAACCCTATAAAGAAGCTGTTTAGCAGCTTTTTAATTATGCTCATGACAAACGGTATGAAATATGAAACACAGATTCCATAAGACAAGTAGATATATTATAACAGACAAGTAGATATATTATAACATTATAACAGACAGTACCATTCAAGATAAAGATACATATATTTAAAATAACAAGTGTATTATAATGTATATGTTCAATATTCAACCGTGTTAAATGACACATAATATTTAGTTATGTTAAATTACATCAGTTTTTTAGAGCTCCATACTAATCAAAATGACACAAAACAAACCAAAATACTGTAACCAGGAATCAGGCATCTTGGGTGTCATTGCTTGAAATTGCTGATGCACACAAATCGCATGCTGGGTGTAGTATGTCTAGTAAATCAGAAGCACAGTACACAAACAGAAACATTTCCAGGCCACAAAAGACACCCAAATGACCCATCTGCATGGCGTGCTGCCTACCTCAATACACCTACAGTCATTTCATTTCTATTATAAACCTAGACTAACAAATGCAGTTGCAACAAAATTTTGTGTTTTTTTATGAATCATGTCTATTCCAACAAATAATGCATAGGTGAACCGTACACATAATAAATTCTGTTAGCAATGAACAATGTCCTAATATATATGTATATAATATATATCTTATATATATGTAGATAATATGTATATCAATTATGTACATTTATTTAAAATATATTTTTGATCATTTTAACATTTACTGTATCTGTATTACTTGAGTTACTTAAATTGCATCAATACCTTCCTTAATAATATTAATGTATTATTATGCTCATTAACAACTAATTAATTAACCAACTAACACACAATCTTATTTCCTTTCACATAGGGCGAAAGGCAGGGGAACAACCTGACATGTCCATTGCAGGGCCATACATAGCTGAACAACCACACACACTTACAAGAGAAGTGTAAAAAACAGGTAGGGGTTATTGGTAGCTGATTTGTGGCTTTCACTCTCAGCACCACAACCTTCCACTGTTGGTCCCATGAGCTAAGCCCTTGCCAGAAATGTAAATGCAGTGGATTTTATATATAGTGATAGAACAGAGAGAGATGAACCTTGTGAACAGAAGGGGTATGGGACTGAAAGCCTATAATTGCGGCATAATAGTGGTGGTATTAAGTCATGTGGTGTATCAGTCATGTACGTCACTACAGAACTATAATAACTTTAGATTGCATCCATGATGTCTAGTTATACTGAACTTATACACTTAATTACTCCCAATGCAGCAGTTTGGTGAAAACTGTTTGTCTTAATACAAATTCTTTAAAAAAATAAATAAACAAATGTCTTGACAGTGTGACAGTTTAAGCTATATTGTTATTTTGTTAATAGTATTTCTGCTGCAGGAACTGCTTAAAGCACCTTGGCATTCTGTGTGCCTTTGGAAAAAAAAGATGGTATAATGTGCTGATTATACAAAGTCGTATTTGGCAGCTTTTCTACTGACGTATGCAGAATTAGATATAAGAGTACTTCTGCCTCAACGGGAAGCTCAACGGGGAAGACAGCATCAGAGTTGACAACACTAGCAGTCACGTTTTGGGAACCCAATGTACCTCTGAAGTATTTGAAATGTTGGTCAAGCAGAAGTTACATAATCAATCACACCCGGAACTCCAGGTATAGGAGGCTTGCGTCGGTAAGGAAAAGTCCCGTTTTTTCTCATAGAATGCTGTTCTGTTTGAGAAACATGTTCCTTTGTTGAATGCTATTTCTTTTGCATGGGTACTACTTGTGGAATGACAGTGTTTATTAATGGGTTTATGCACATGCACATGTTTCTTTTATCTATAGTTGGAAAGCCACAGTAGGGGAAGTGATGCCTGTGCGGGGTCCCTCCCCACACTTGCACCTCGGTCAGGTGGTTTTTGGTCAGATATCTGAGGCTTGGGGAAACCTGACCAGTGGCTCTCAGTGGATCCTCAGAACCAGCTATATGATTCAGCCTACCCTGGTTCTTTAGCATTATCAAGACCAGGTGTGGATCAAATCTCATTCATTCCACATTGTGATGATCTAAATAACTCAATAAGAATGAAGTGGCCTAGCCAGTCCCATACCTGAACTAATATAAAACCTTTAAAGCTTTATGAAGTAGTGGGCCAAAATCCCTGCTGCAGTGTATATATAGTATACTATATAATACTTATTTTATTCAATAAAACAAAAAAAAAAATGATTGAATATTAAAAATAATCATACAATGTGATTTTCTGGATTTTTTAAGATTCTGTCTCTCACAGTTAAGGTGTACCTAAGATGAAAATTATAGATCCCTCTGAACTGTAAACTGGGAAGTGAACGTACAATTCTATACTTATAACTCCATATTAACAAATGTACAGTATATGAATGGAAATGCATGGATATGAAATTGCTATATAGATGAATGGATGCATACATAAACATGTACCTATATAAATATACCGATTTGGCAGACTTCCATATCCAGAGTAACTTCCAATGACTGCATTAGTACAGCATTAAAGGTTTACAGATTTGCTCATGGACTTAGCAATAACATCGTATGGGCAAATTAGTGGAAATTGGACCCACCATCTTCTGAGAAATCTCATGAGGAGGTTTCATCCTTTTTTAAGCCTATCTGACTCCATCTTTACTAATATTTTATATTTCCTGCTCCACAGTTTTTTTTTTTTACCTATTCGAGCATTTTTACCTTTTATTTCCATCATTAATCAGCTCTTCAAAGCAATCTTTCCAGCTCTGTACACTCTTGTCAGCTCTGAGCACCTTACACTGTCTATCCTAATGCTAACCTGCTGCACATCCTTTCCATCCTCATCCCTCTGTAATACTAATCTTGTTAAGTTCTTCTTAAATTCAACAAAATACAATACAATAAGTTTGTATGTGCTTTTTGTTTGACTTCAGTTATCTTTGTCTTGCACTGTAATTCAGTATATTTCTGTGTAATTTCTTCTGACCTTTCCATGTCCCAGTTCTTCTAGGCTAACCTCTTCCTATGATAATAGACTTCCTTATTACCCTCACGGTACCATATGTAACCAAGACATTCCCTGTATGTCGTTCACTTAAATGTTGTGTCGAGTGATGACACTAGGGGTAATGTAATACGCCACTGTAAGGAAATTCTCACCTATATGGGGGAACACTTCACCAGGATCCTCTTCCACAATGAATATTACACACATGGGGCCAGTACCATAGAGCCACTACATGTGGAGCACAGAAGGGTTCCGCTGATGGGCACCATCTTCCCTTGCTGATCCCTCTACTGGATTGGTTGAAGATTGGTTGAAGATGGGGATGTAATGGAAACGGTGAACCAGGGTCAACAAAGGAACCATCCTGGGTCAAACTGGCATAATCCTATTCTGGAGAAGTGGAACCCTGGGGACAATCTTTACTCTATACAACGCATGACTCTAAAGTAAACAGGTTACATTTGCAGGTTATAAATCCTGGCAAATGTGTTGAGGAAATTTATTATGCCAGGCATGATATCTATTCTATGACTTTTACTTTATACTGAAATGTTGATCATGTTTTGTATGTAATTTGATTTTCTGTATTTTCACTGTCTAATCAATGTTTTACCTACCTGGAAAAATAAATTGTTTTTGATTTATCAACAATTCTTCTAAGTTATCCTAATTGGATTAAAGAGAAGTTCTTTGTTACTAATTAATAAGTAATTGTTATAGAAGCGCTACGGAACGTCATAACACGAGATCTCCTCACCCACACCACTGGATTCCATTGTTGGGCTGGTGGGTGGTCCTTACAGCAACATGGTCATGTGACTTGACAAAATGCTCAGCACAGTAACAGAAAGTGTAAGATGGTTATTATAGTGTCAAATGTCATCCCAGCCACACCCACCAAGAATAGGAGGAATTAAACATTTTTACCAATATGACCATGTGATATCAAATCTCTCAGCTAATTAAGGGAAATATAATAGTGATGTCACCATGTCATCTTCATGTTGAAGATGAATGAATGAAAGATGTTTGTAGTGTACATTCGAGCAGTGGCGCTTTCAAATAGCAAGCACAGTAAGCAGATAAGCAGCTAGTAGCCAACACTTTTGTTCAAAATAGACTAAATGAATAGCATTGCTGTTTATCTCTTCTCTGTAACTTTTGTGTGTTTTATTTATTTATTTTATTTTATTTAGTTAGGGATACATACATAATATCCCACCAAGTCACCCCAGGTCTAGGTCCTAAAAAGGTACTTTTATAAAGGCCATAAGGCTTGTTTGTGTTCGTCATGTGAGTCTTGTGTGGGAAGTGGTAGCCTAGTGGTTAAGAAATACCGTGGTTTGATTCCAGCCACCACTGTGGGCTCTTGGGCAAGGCCCTTAACCTGCATTTGCTCAGTTGTAAAAAAGAGACCAATTGTAAGGTGCTCTGGATAAGAGCATCTGCCAAATGCCAAACTGTAACTGTGTGTTACCCTTCTATTGTAATTGGTTGTTCCCTAATATTCTCCACTGTGTTCAGGTGATTTATAAGCTTTTTTCCTCTGGTTCAGTCTTTTGTTTTGTTTGTTGTTTTGTTTTTCGCTTTTAAATATTCTTTGCATCCAATTCAACTACCCTTTGACTGAAAAATGAACAAGAATTGTATATTTGATTATTTAGATTGTGTATCTGAATCCCAAAAAACCCTGTAATAACTGGGTATAATATTAAATAATAATTGAATTTGTTTATTATGTGTATTATATTTCTGCAGACCTTGGGAAAATAACAATTATTCCAAAAATATTTATTTCCAGATAGCGCTATTCAAGCCAATATATATTCCGGAAGCTTTACTGTAATTTCACTAATATATAAAAGATGCAGTGCACAGTGAAATGGAACTACATTTCTCCAGAACCCCATGATGCCATTCAAAACAACAGAGAGCCACATAACAGAGTTAAAGACTAAAATAAAAAATTGTCTTAGCAACAAAAGAATGTGTGCAAATGTTTGGATAACTCTAGGCTTTATAAAAAGACAATACAAAACACACTGTACAGGTACATTAACTTTTGCCAAAAAGATTATAAAGGATGTGCAGATAGACCAGCGTTACGATCACTGTGCAAAAAGCCTTTGAAGTGTCATTGTTAAACAGAATATATTCTTTTATTTATTTGGTGCTGTGAATATCGATTCATGTTGAGTTTGGGTGTGTGTGCGGGTGTGTGTGCTAGTTGAGGTAGTTCTGAGTTTCAAGTGTTCAGAAGCCTGATGGCTTGAGGGAAGAAACTATTACACATTCAGGTTGTGAGAGCTCGAGTGCTGTGGTACCTTTTTCCAGATGGCAGGAGTGTGAAGAATGTGTGTGTGGGGTGTGTGAGGGGTGTGGGGTTGTTCACAGTGCTTTTGGTTTTGTGGATGCAGCGTGTAGTTTAAGTGTCTGTCATTGAGGAAAGAGAGATGCTGATGATCTTCTTAACTGTTCTCTACTGCAGAGTCTTGAGGTCAGTTTTCAAAAAACGATGAAGATCTCAAACTAGACAGTGATGCAGCCACTCAGAGTGCTATTAATGGTCCATCTGTAGAATATGGTTAGGATGGGGTAGAAGGTGTCAGAGAGTCCCAAACATATTCTCTTTGTACATCTCAATTAAAGTGAAAAGCACAAAACACCCTGTCTTTTTCTTCAAATAAATTTATTTAAATATTTAATGTGTTCACTTTGTCAAAATGTACAAAAACACAAGAGTTAAACAGAACAATCAATACATCACTCATCAAAAAGCTACCCATTATCACATTATACAGAGTGACTTACTGTCATCTCTTATCAAACAACGGAATAATTGTTGGTTTACGATGACGTCTAAGAGGATTTTGAACCCTAGAAATGTTGATACATGCTCTGATATTTCAGCTTTTTTATACAAAGTTTGGTAACACTATATGAACCACATAAAAAGTGTTTATGCATATAAAGTTATTTTTAATAACCAAAAAGAAGGCCAGAAAACACACACTGAAATCTGTTTACAAGAACTTTGAGTAAGGAATGTGGTGTACCATAATATATAACTATAATTATATATAATAAATAATTCTTTAGCGCCACAGTGTCATAGGGGTTAACACAGTCGCCTCACAATAAGAAGATCTTGCGTTCGATTCCTAGCCCAGGTCATTCTTGTGTGGGTTTTCTCCGGGTGCTCTGGTTTTTTCCCACAGTCCAAAAACATGCATGTGTATGTGGTTGTTCAACTATGTGTGGCACCAAATAAGTGGAATAACTGATGAAGATTAATTAATGAATGAATAATTCTTTACACTTAATCACATAAAACTATGATATTAATTTATCTTTTGTATGACAGTGTATCAGTATGCGACATCAGCCTCATTACAGTATGAATGAAAAGTGATAACAGAAGTCAAGGTCCTTAATTTTCATACTGCTGTATATACACAGTATGTGAACAGATAATAGTGTATATTTTAGTCTAGTAGTATAAGGTTATACATCTTTGGGCCATCTTCACTGTTGAATGCATATTCTATAAAAAACAACACACTAATTAGTTTCATTTTTAATTTAATTTAATGAAAGTAAATAAATGAATGAATAAAATGGTATAGAGCAGACGGGTAGCACACATGCTTATAGACATTTCAGCTGATTTTATATTCAGCAAATGGCTTTTGAAAGTGCTTTTTACATAAATAGAATGACTCATTTATTCTGAACAAAATGTAAAAGTGCTTTATCCATCAATGTCTCTATTGAGTTTCAGTTTCAGTCTCTCAGAAACTATTACCTTTTGAATGAGTGTGCACATACACAGCAATACACACGCTAATGAGAGTCTTTTCACTTTCAACATATATCACATAACCGGTGATATCATTATTTTTAACTAGCTTATTTAATTAACAGTCCAATGCCTTAACCACTGAGCCACCACTTCCCCTCCATATAAATGGGACACTGTAATCTGCTACTATTTTTATAGTGGTTGTATATCTTTTGCTTAAATAACTGAATATGTGTTAATATTATAATTTATTTTTTAGATCTATTTTGTAAGTCTTTTTGAGTGGGTATTAGTCCATGATAGATTTAATCACCCCATGGTTGCCATTGATTCCGGATGATCAGATGTTCAAGCCATTAGTTAACAAATTTAGCTTCAGGAAATTGCAGTTTCTATTCTTTTCACTCCACAAGCTCCTCATCATGTGACTTCCTTCTATGTAAACCTTTTTAAAAAATGATAGTAGAGGTTATTTATATTGTAGTATTTTATGGTCTCAGTTCATGTGCATACAGAAATGTGTTTTTTATGGGTGAATTCACTCTATTTTTTATTGATCAATTTTATTGCATTGTGTTCACACAGTTGCTTGTGTAGCGCGCTGTTCGTATGATTACAGTCAATGCCATACAATTTTCTCCTTAGGGATAAATATTAGATTTTCTTCAGATTTTCACGGCATGCTGGGGTCATGAAAAATAAAAGTGATTGGTTTGCAAACTTTCATCCTTTGAATAGTGTCATGATTCGGACTTTCATGCAACCTGTGCGAAAAGATATCCATCCATCCATCCATCCATCCATCCATCCATCCATCCATCCATCCATCCATCCATCCATCCATCCATCCATC
>JAOTRA010097184.1:0-11428 GCA_026260255.1 Pseudolaguvia tuberculata
GAGTGTAGAAAGGTGGATGTGTTGTGTGTTCAGGAGACCAGGTGGAAAAGCAGTAAGGCCAGGAACATTGGTGGTGGTTTGATCATGGTGTAGATGGATAGTGAAATGGTGTAGATGTAATCCTGAAGTAGTAGTATATTGAGAGTGTGATGGAGGTGAAGAGAGTGTCTGATAGGGTGATGAAAGTGAGGCTGGAAGTTGAGGGTGTGATGGTAAATATCATCAGTGTTTATGCTCCACAAGTAGGTTGACAAAGGGGTAACGAGATACAGTCCAATAGGCGAAAGCCAGGAGGTCAAAGATAGAAGATTGGTTAACATGCTCAGTAAGGTTTGGAGAAACAATACTTCACAAGGAATTCTAGTGATGTGGCCTTATATAGGGTGGCCACACCTAATTGCCTAATTACCTAATTGCCTGATTTCCTAATTGCCTGATTACAGGGGAAGAAGTAGCTGGAGCTCAGTACTCTGGCGATGTCACCCTCCTGTGGTCAACAGCCAGAGTAGTCCCCCTTACACATGGACACGGAGAAATGTTATTTCATATTTCATACATGGCTGAAATGACAATTAAACTTCCTTGACTTTGACTTGAAAAGTGATTATTCAAAGGTGATCACCTAAAGGTAATGAGAATTTGGGTTTAAAAAATATTTTTGTAAAAATATTTTCCTTCATGTAAACTTTGTTTGTTAATTAGCGGTGTGTTCCAACATACATTTGAGAAATCACATACACACGTTAGTGTGTAATGTATCTAAACTTTTTTAGTACTTTTTGTAAGACCAATTCTCTTTTTCAACATGCTGAACATGAGCTCTGATCCAAACTCATCCTCTTTTACAATGAGTCCAAATAAGCTGTGTCTCCTCAAAGGAACAGTAGATAGGAACAGTACATTCGGGTAATGTGCAGTCTGGTCTCCAGTTATTCAGTGTCGTCCCCAGCACCTGAGGAAAACATTACCTGTGTTTTTATAATCCAGCGTAAAACTGTGCAAAATCAAATCAAATCTACTGTTAGCCAACAGGGTATCGAAGGAAATTGGGCTGCTGTTGGCCAAAATAGGAGAGGGAGAAGAGGAAGACGTCTACAGAGATAGCAGGCGAACGAGAAGTGTCGGAGAGTGGAGGTTAGTGTGGGTACTTTAAATGTTGGTACTATGACTGGGAAAGAGAGAGAGTTAGCTGACATGATGGAGCGTAGGAACATTGGTGGTGGATTTAAACAGTTTTATCATGGTGGAGATAGAAAGAGAAATGGTTTAATCCTGAGGAAGGAGTATATTGAGAGTGTGCTTGAGGTGAAGATAGTTTATGATAGGGTGATGAAAGTGAGGCTGGAATTTGAGGGCGTGGTAAATATCATCAGTGCTTATGCGCCACAGATAGGTTGTGAGATGGAGGAAAAGGAAAGATTCTGGAGTGAGTTTGATGGAGTGGTGGAGATTGTAGCGAGACATGAAAGATTGGTGATAGGAGCAGACTTCATGGTTCATGTTGGTGAAGGGAACAGAGGTGATGAGGAGGTGATGGGTAGGTATGCCTTTAAAGAGAGGAATGTGGAAGGGTAGATGGTGGTAGATTTTGCTAAAAGGATGGGGATGGCAGTGGTGAACATATATTTTAAGAAGAAGGAAGAGCATAGGGTGATGTATAAGAGTGGAAGAAGTTGCATACAGGTGGACTATATTTTATGCAGGAGAGGTAACCTGAAAGAGATTGGAGACTGTAAGGTGGTGGCAGGGGATCGTGTAGCTAAACAGCATCGGATGGTTGTCTGTAGGATGGCTTTGGAGGTTATGCAGAAGATGAATAGAGAGAGGACAGAAAAGAGAATACAGTGGTCCCTTCGAGGTGATAGAGGCTACCTCAGGGCAACGACCCCCCGTGGTGTCACATGTGCTGGACATGCAGCTGGTGCCCGTAAGCCAATTGGATTGTTAGCTCCAGCGAAGGGTCCCCCTCAGCTAGGAAAGGCTACACCAGAGCCCTCTGTGTCTTCAGCGGAACCCTCTGCGTCTTCACCAGAGCCCTCTGCATCCTCAACAGAGCCCTCATCATCGTCGGCTCCTGAAGGATTTGATTGGTTGGCCAGGCAGAGAGAGACAAGGAAAGGATGTACTGCAAGTTAGAGAAATAAAGGATACAGATGGAAGTGTGTTGGCTAGTGATGAGTGCCTGTTGAGAAGGTGGAGAGAGTTTTTTGATCAGCTGATTAATGAGGAGAATGAGAGAGAGAGAGAGAGAGAGAGAGAGAGAGAGAGAGAGAGAGAGAGAGAGAGAGAAAGAGAGAAGGTTAGATTATTTGGAGATGGCAGAAGTGAGATGGCAGAAGTGAGAGCAGCTTTTAAGAGGACAAAGAGTGGAAAGGCAGTTGACATTCCAGTTGAAGCATGGAGATGTTTAGGAGAGGTTTAGGCAGTGGAGTTTCTGGCTAAATTGTGTAACAGGATTTCGGAAGGTGAGAGGATGCCTAAGGAATGGAGAAGGAGTGTTCTGGTACCGATTTGTAAGAATAAGGGAGATAGGCTGAGGGAAGAGGTGCCCATCTGTGAGTAAGAGTATGGTTTCATGCCAAAGAAGAGTACTAAAGGTGCATTCTTTGCTTTGAGGATTTTAATGAAGAAGTATAGAGAAGGCTAGAAGGAGTTGCATTGTGTGTCTGTGGATCTGGAGAAAGCATACAGCAGGGTTCCAAGAGAGGAGTTGTTGTATTGTATGAGGAAGTCAGGTGTAACAAGGAAGTATGTGAGGGTGGTGCAGGGCATGTATGAGGACAGTGTGACAGCAGTGAGGTGTGTGGTAGGAATGTCAGATTGGTTCAAGGTGAAAGTGGGATTGCATCAAGGATCGGCTCTGAGCCCTTTTTTTGTTTGCAGTGGTGATGGACCGGTTGACAAGTATGGTCAGACAGGAGTCTCCATGAACTATGATGTTTTCGGATGATATTGTGATTTGTGATGAAAATAGGGAGCAGATTGAGAATAATCTGGAAAAGTTGAGATATGCGCTGGAGAGAAGGGGAATGAAAGTCACTAGGAGCAAGGCTGAGTACATGTGTGTGAATGAGAGGAAAGGCAATGGAGTGGTAAGGTTGCAGGGAGAAGTGGTAGTGAAGGTGGAAGAGTTAATGTACCTGGGGTCAAAAGTGCAAAGTAATAGAGAGTATGTTAGTAGCAGGAGTGATTTGTGATAGACGAGTTTTGCAAGAGAGAAAGGGAAAGTTTATAAGACTGTAGTGAGACCAGCAATGTTGTACAGTTTAGAGACAGTGTCATTGTCTAAAAGGCCGGAGGAAGGGCTGAAGGGTGGCAGTGTCATCCTTATCGCCGCATGAGAGACGCTAGGTTGAGATGGTTTGGAATTGTGCAGACGAGGGACATGCTGTATATTGGTAGAAGAATGCTGAGGATGGAGGTGCCGGGCAGGAGGAAGACCAAAGAGGAGGTTTATGGATGTAGTGAAGACAGAAAAGATCATTACAAAAGAGGCTGACTGTTCACAGAGCTTTGTGTCCAAGTACATTAATAGAGAGGCGCAGGGTAGAAAAAAAGTGTACAAGCAATAGGGGTAACCTCACTCTTGAGAGAATTGTGAAACAAATCCCATTCCAAAATGTGTGAGAGATAGTTTGACATTTGGCAGACTCTCTTATCCAGAGCGACTTACATTTGGTCTATTTTTTTTACAACTGATCAATTGTGGGTTAAGGGCCTTGCTCAAGGACCCAGAGTGGTGGCTTGATGGAGGTGGGATTCGAACTCCGGTCTTTCTGGTATTAGTCCAACACCTTAACCACATGACTACCACTTCCCACAGGAGATCCAAAAAGATTTTACTGCAGTTGAAGTCAGTGCTTCAAGAACCACTACACACAGATGCATGCAAGACATGGGTTACAGCTGTCACTGTTTCATGTGTCAAGCCACTCTTGAAAAACATCATCAGTTGTGTCTTATCTGGTCTAAAGACAAAAAGGACTGGACAGTTATGTCCTCTGATGAAAGTAAATTTTGCATTTCCCCAGGTTCCCAGAGTGGAAAAGCAGAGAGGCACAGAATCCGCATTGCTAAAGGTTCAGAGTAAAGTTTCCACAGTCAACGATGGTTTGGGGTGCCACGTCATCTGCTGGTGTTGGTTCACTGTGTTTTCTTAGGTCCAAGATCAATGCAACTGTAGACCAGAACGTTTTCGAACACTTCATGTTTCCTTTATGTAGATGCAGATTTCATTTTTCAACAGGACTTGTCACCTGCACATGGTGTCAAAGCTACCAGTACCTGGTTTAAGGACCATGGTGTCCAGCGCAAGGCCACACATAGACAAACAACCAAACACACTGAATTCTATGGTCAATTAGAATCACCAATCAACCTAATGTACATGTCTTTGGACTGTGGGAGAAAATTGGAGTACCAGAGAAAACCCATGCAAGTCTGAGGAGAACATGTAAACTCTGCACAGAAGACACCTTGCTCAGAAATTGAAGCCAGGACATTCTTGCTGTGAGGTAACTGTGGTTACAGCCAAGAGTTGTTGTATAAATACATCTGAATATTTTTATTCTTTGTATTCGATACACTGAAGCAGCATAGTGGTTAGGCAATAAAGCACTAATCAGCACAATCCTGTGATAGGACAAACAGGAAACATTGTTTTCTTGCATTCAATGAGCTCACTAAATATATCTACAGTGGTGTGAAAAACTGTTGACCACCTTCCTGATTTCCAATCTTTTTGCATGTTTGTCACACTTTAATGTTTCAGATTCATTCATTCATTCATTCATTCATTCATTCATTCATTCATTCATTCATTCATTCAACTTCTTACTCAAATTCCTGAATTCGGGGTCACGGGGGTCTGCTGCATCTATCCCAGCACACATAGGGCGAGAGGCGGGGGTACACCCTGGACGGGTCCCCAGTCCATCTCAGGGCAACACATAGACAAACAACTATTCACACACATATTTACTCCTATGGATGATTTGGACTCACCAATAGACCTAATCTGTATGTTTTTGGACTGTGGAAGGAAACCACAGTAACCGGAGGAAACATGCAAACTCCGCACAGAAAGATCCCGGCTCAGGATCTGGGACATTCTTGTTGTGAGACGACTGTGCAATCCACTACGCCATCCGCACCGCCCATGTTTCAGATGATCAAACAAATTAAAAAATTAGTCAACGATGACATGAGTAAGCACAAAACACAGTTTTTAAACATAGGTTTTTCTTATAAGGGGAAAACAAAATCCAAAACTACATGCCCTGTGTGAGAAAGTGTTTGCCCCCCTGTTAAAACATAACTTAACTGTGGTTTATCACACCTGACTTAAATTTCTCTAGCCACAATCATGCCTGATTACTGCCATACCTGTTTGCAATCAATAAATCACTTAAATAGGACCTGCCTGTCAAAGTAGACCAAAAGATCTTTAAAAGCTATACATCATGCCGAGATCCAAAGAAATTCAGAAATAAATGAGAAAGAAAGTAATTGAGATCTATCCGTCTGGAAAAGGTTATCAAGCCATTTCTAAAGCTTTGGGACTCCAGCAAACCACAGTGAGAGCCATTATCCACAAATAGCGAAAACATGGAACAGTGGAGAACCTTCCCAAGAGTTGCTGAGAGCGCAGAGACGACTCATCCAAGAGGTCACAAAAGACCCCACAACAACATCCAAAGAATTTCAGGCCTCACTTGCCTAGGTTAAGGTCAATCTTTATGACTCCACCATAAGAAAGAGACTGGGCAAAAATGGCCTGCATAGCAGAGTTCCAAGATGAAAACCGCTGCTGAGCAAAAAGAACATAAAGGCTGGTCTCAATTTTACAAGAAAACATCTTGATGATCCTCAAAATTTAGGGAAAATACTCTGTGGACTAACAAGACAAAAGTTTTACGTTTCGGAAAGTGTGCGTAGCATTACATCTGGCGTAAAAGTAACACAGCATTTCAGAAAAAGAACATCGTACCAACAGTAAAATATGGGGGTGGTAGTGTGATGATCAGGGGTTGTTTTGCTGCTTCAGGACCTGGATGCTGTGATAAATGGAACCATTAATTCTGCTGTCTACCAAAAAATCCTAAAGGAGAATGTCCGGCCATCTGTTCATGACCTCAAGCTGAATCGAACTTGGGTTCTTCAGCAGGACAATGATCCAACACACACCAGCAAGTCTACCTCTGAATGGGCTGAAGAAAAACAAAATGAAGACTATGGAGTGGCCTAGTCAATGTCTTGGCCTGAATACTATTCAGATGCTTTGGCCTGACCTTATAAAGGCAGTTCATGCTCAAACCCTCCAATGTAGCTGAATTTCAACAATTCGATCAACAAGATGAGTGGACCAAAATTCCTCCACAGCGCTGGAACAGACACATTGCAAGTTATCGCAAATGCTTGGTTGCAGTAGTTGCTGCTAAGGGTGGCCCAACCAGTTATTAGGTTAAGCAAACACTTTCTCCATGTAGTTTTGGATTTGGTTTTTCCTTAATAGAAAAAGGTTTACTCATGATATCTTTAACTAATATTTAAATTTGTTTGATGATCTGAACAAACATGCAAAAAGATTGGAAATCAGGCAAGGGGGGCAACACTTTTTCACACCTCTGTAAATCTCCTAGTGTGTAATATTAAACAATTGGTTTAATTTAAGTGTAATTTGGTTCAATTTAAATTAATTAAAAGGCAGCACTTTGGCATAGTGGTTAGCAAGGTCAGTTGCCTCACAAATGTTTTGAGTTCAATTCCTGGGGTCTGTTTACGCTTATGTGGGTTTTCTTTGAGTAGTCTGATGTTCTGCTACAGTCTGAAAACATGATTGATGACTATAAAATTGCCCATAGGAGTGAGTGTGTGTGTTTGTTCATACATGTGTGGCTCTATGATGGACTGCCAACCTGTAAATGGTGTCTTTTGCCCTATGTGCACTGTGATTTGCTCCAGCGAACCCTATGACCCCGAATTAAGGAATAATGAATGAATGAATTAATTAATTAATTAATGTGTTAAACTCCACCTCCGTGAACCATTTTATGGGAAAAAATGGGTTAGCGAATGAGTGAATGTATTAATGAAATTATATAAAACTAAGTCTCATTAAATATTTGGAATATAACCTTCCCATGACAAACAAAACAATAGTGTTTGACATACATTTGTTATTCTCGAACCCAATCTGTGAAGTAAAAGGATATAGGGGAAAAACAGTTTAATATTTTCTGTCTTTCATCCCCCTCTGTGATTCTCAGTCTGTCTCTCTACCCCCTGTGATTCTCAGGTTGTCCCTCTCGCCCCTCTGTGATTCTCAGTTTATCTTTTTTCTCCCCTCTGTGATTCTCGGCCTAGCATAGCATTAGTGTAAAGTGTGATTTTAAAATGCCCATTGACACTAAGGACACGGCCGATAAAAGAATTATTTATACTTTTTATATAGTTATTGTTGTTGTTTTTGTTATTATTGTAAGACTTTCCAGGATGATAACAGGGAGCCAGATTGCTTTAGAAGGAATCTGTATTGCTGTGATGTTCTTATATGTATCAAACACTGGCCTGTCAGCCCATCTGAGTCTATAGTCAAACCATTGCTTAAGACAGGACAAGAGAAGGAAAAAGATGTAAAACATAATGGTAGTTTACTGTTACTGTCTGTACTAACATTTGTAGTAATAATGTCTTTAATCTAGTATTTATGCTGGTGTGAGCATGTTCATCTGTTCAGTTGGGGCTTTGAACCATGAAAAGGGACAAAAGCCTCCCATGAAAAATCAGCATTTTCCAGAATGTCTCATTACACATTTGATTTTCTACAAAAACATCATCAACCTTTAACCATACAAAAGGAACTGAAATCACAACAAAGTATAGCTCTGTACTAATTTCCTAAACTTGCCATACCAGAGAAACCCAATTAATATCCATTATCTGTTTATTTGTCAGTGCCATCCATTCAGTGTCAACCATGCTGGAGCCTATCCCAGTGCACATAGGGCAAAAGGCGGATACACCCAGGACAGGTCGCCAGTACATCTGAGGTCATAGATGAACAATCACACTGACATACACACACATTTAGAATTTTAATCATTATTCATGCACATGTTTTCGGACTGTGGGAGGAAACCAGAGTAGCCAGAGAACATGCAAACTCCATCCAGAAAAAAACCCTTTGGCGAGGGATCGAATTCAGAACCTTCTTGCTGTACATGTACAGTGCTAACCTTTCAGTCTTTCACCATTTTTTAGTTAATGTTTATTTCTTACTATTTCTACCCAAACACATGTGGTCAGTGTTTCCTCTTTTTCATTCTGTTAAAACACAATTTAGATGAAAATATATGAATGTAGACCACTTACATATTCGCGGCAAAGAATTGTAAATGTCACTCATAAAAATTGGTAAAAAATAATTATTTTATATATTCTCTTTCTGGATTGTTTAAAGATTGATGGCTTTTAGTGTACTATTTTTTGTGCAGGAGAGGTAACCTGAAAGAGATTGGGGACTGTAAGATGGTTGCAGGAGAAAGTGTAGGTAAACAGCATGGTTGTCTGTAGGATGGCTTTGGAGGTTAGGAAGAAGAGGAAGAGAGAGAGGACAGAAAAAAAGAAAAAGATGGTGGAAGCTGAAGGAAGAAGACTGTAGTGTAAGATTCAGGGAGGAGGTCAAACAGGGTCTCGGTGGTGGTGAAGAGTTGTTGAATGATTGGGCAACGACCGCAGAAGTGATAAGGGAGACAGCTACATGTGGAACGTACTTGGTGTGACTTGAAAGGTTCTTGAAAGGGAAAGAAAGACAAAGAAATGTGGTGGTAGAATGAGGAAGTGCAGGAAAGTATAAAGAGAAATAGGTTGGCGAAACGAGAACGAGAGATCAAAGACAGAACGAGAAATTAAAGACAGAAAACAAGAGATCAAAGACAGAGAACAAGAGATCGGAGACAGAGAATGAGGAGAGAGAACGAGAGATCAAAGACAGAGAACAAGAGATTGGAGATTGAAAACAAGAACAGAGAATGAGAGATTCAGGACAGAGAACTAGGACAGAGAATGAGAGATCAAGGACAGAACAAGAGATCGGAGACAGAGAATGAGGACAGAGAATGAGAGAATGAAGACAGAGAACGAGAGATCGAAGACAGAGAAAGAGAGATCAAAGACAGAGATTGAGAGATCAAAGACAGATTGAGAGATCAAAGACAGAGAACAAGGGATCGAAGACAGAGAACAAGAGATCGGGGACAGAGAACGAGATTGGAGACAGAGAACGAGGACAGAGAACAAAAGATTGAGGACAGAGAACGAGAACAGAAAACAAAAGATCGAAGACAGAGAACGAGGACAGAGAATGAAAGATCAAGGACAGAAAACAAGAGATCAGAGACAGAAAATGAGGTCAGAAAACTAGAGTATGATGACAGAGAACGAAAGATTGATGACAGAGAACAAGAGATCGAGGACAGAGAACAAGAGATCAAGGACAGAGAATGAGAGATTGAGGACAGAGATCGAGGACAGAGATTGAGAGATCGAGGAGAGAGAACGAGAGATCGAAGACAGAGAACGAAGGCTCAAAGACCGAACGAGAGATCAGAGACAGAGAATGAGAGATCGGAGACAGAGAATAAGAGATCAGAGACAGAACGAGAGATCGAGGATAGAGAATGAAAACAAAGAATGAGGGCAGAGAACAACAGATCGAGGACAGAGATCAAAAACAAAGAATGAGAGATCAAAAACAGGGTACAAGACATCGAGGACAAAGAACAAGAGATCAAAGACAGAGAATGAGAGATGGAGGACAGTGATCAAGGACAGAGAACGAGAGATCGTAGACTGAGAACAAGGGATCGGAGACAGAGAACGAGAAATCAGAGACAGAACGAGAGATCGAGGACAGAGAATGATGACAGAGAACAAAGACAAAACAAGAGATCAAGGACAGAGAACGAGAGATTGAGGACAGAGAACGAGAGATCGAAGACGGAGAACAAGAGATGGAAGACGGCGAACGAGAGATCGAATACACAGAACGAGAGATCGAAAACAGGTATCGAGGGATCAAGGACAGAGGACAAGGGCTCAAAGACAGAGAACAAGAGATTGAAGACAAAACAAGAGATTGAAGACAGAACAAGAGATCGAAGACAGAGAATGAGGGATCAAAGACAGAAAATGAGGGATCGAAGACAGAGAACGAGGGATCGGAGACAGAGAACGAGAGATCAGAGACAGAACAAAAGATCGAGGACAGAGAATGAGGACAGAGAAGAAAGACAGAGAACGAGAGATCGAGGACAGAGAACGAGAAATCGAGGACAGAGAACGAGAGATCTAAGATGAGAACGAGAGATCAAAGACAGAGAATGAGAGCTCAAAGACAGAATGGGGGTTGAAGATCACCTTAAATAACGCACCATCGCCCAGCTGCTTGATCGCATCCCCAATCAGCGGGCGATGGTGGTTAGTGACGTTGAAGGGGTAGGGCATGTCATATAAAGAGATGAGGCAGCAGGGGAAGAGGGATGTTGCAAAAGCTATGGAAATAGCACATGAGGAGCTATATGAGAAGTTGGAACACTAAGGAGGGAGAAAAGGATTTGTATCGGTTGGCCAGGCAGAGAGACAGAGATGGAAGAGGTATACTGCAAGTTAGAGTGATAAAGGATACAGATGTAAATGGTTTGGCTAGTGAGGAGAGTGTGCTGAGAAGGTTAAGAGAGTATTTTGAGCAGTCGATGAATGAGGAGAATGAGAGAGAGAGAAGGTTGGATGATGTGGAGATGGTGGAGCAAGAAGTGGTAAGGATTAGTAAGGCAGAAAGGAGAGCAGCTATTAAGAGGATGAAGAGTGGAAAGGCGGTTGGACCAGATGGCATTCCAGTAGAAGAGTGGAGATGTTTGGAAGAGATGGCAGTGGAGTTTCCGACTAAAGTGTTTAACAGGATTTTGGAAAGTGAGAGGATGCCTGAGGAATGCAAAAAGAGTGTTTTGGTTGATTTTTAAGAATAAGGGAGATGTGCAGACGTGCAGTAACTTCAGGGGAATCAAGTTGATGAGTCATACCATGAAGTTATGGGAAAGAGTAGTGGAAGCCAGGAAGAGGTTCCCATCTGTGAGCAACAGTATGGTTTCATGCCAAGGAAGAGTACTACAGGTGCAATATTTGCTTTGAGGATGTTGATAGTATAGAGAAGGTCAGAAAGAGTTGCATTGTGTGTTTGTGGATCTGGAGAAAGTGTATGACAGGGTTCTAAGAGAGGAGTTATTGTTATATAGGAGGTATTGTATGAGGAAGTCAGGTGTAGAAGAGAAGTATTTGAGGGTGGTGTAGGGCATGTATGAGGACAGTGTGACAGCAGTGAGGTGTGCGGTAGGAATGTCAGACTGGTTCAAGGTGAAGGTGGGATTGC
>JAOTRA010097209.1:0-11426 GCA_026260255.1 Pseudolaguvia tuberculata
AGATAGATAGATAGATAGATAGATAGATAGATAGATAGATAGATAGATAGATAGATAGATAGATAGATAGATTCTATAAGGCTGTTTCTGTATAGAACCCAGTGAACTTCTCGGAACTCTGGTGGCTTGGTACTCTGACTCACACAGACCTCATTCAACCAGATAGGGCTAGTTTTTGGCAGTCAGACTGCTTGCTGTGAAAAAAAAAAAAAGTCAGCCAAACTGAACTGCATGGTTAAACTTTTAAGAGGAAAATATCTAACTGATTCAAAGAAAACTATTATTATTTATTTTTCTTACCTGGGTATGGGGTCTGCCATATATTCATTCCTTCATACATTTTCTTACCTGATTATTCCCTAATTCACGGGGGTTTGCTGAAGCCTACATAGGGCGAGAGGCAGTAATAGGCCACTAGTCTATAGCATGGCCACACAAAGACAAACAATCACACACACATACACACATTCAATCCTATGGACAATTTAGAATCAGCAATCAACCTAATGTACATGTTTTTGGACTGTGGGAAGAAACCGGAGTACTAGGAGGAAACCCACGCAAGCACAGGGAGAACAAGCAAACTCAGCACAGAAAGATCCCCGGCCCAGGAATCAAGACTTGTATTGTTGTGAGACGATCATGATAACCCCTATGCCACCACGCCCCCCTGGGCCATAAATGAGTATTGTATTACAATGTATATTCTAACCTAAATAAAAAGTATGTTACAGTACTTCAAACTTAAATGAACTACTTCCATTAACCAATATTTATGTTAAATAACAAGAAACATCGTAGTGGCGTAGTGAATAGCATGATCACCTCACAACAAGTATGTCCCGGGTTAAATTCCCGGTCCGGGGATCTTTCGGTGTGGAGTCTGCATTTTATCCTCGCGCTTGCATGGGTTTCTTCCGGGTACTCCGGTTTCCTCCCACAGTCCAAAAACATGATTGGTGATTCTAAATTGTCCAAAAGATTGAATGTGTGTGTGAATGGTTGTTTGTCTATGTGTTGCCCTGCGACGGACTGGCAACCCGTCCAGGGTGTACCCGCCTCTTGCCCTATGTGAGCTGGGATAGGCACCAACAGACCCCCCTGACTCCGAATTACAGTTAATAAAATAGTTAATAAAAAATTTACATTTTACAAACAAATATTAAAATGTATTACTTCATTACCTTTCATTAAGTTATGCCACCTTTGCAACAACAATTAAATATCACAAAAATTATACATCATGTCTGTTGCTTAAAAATGTCAATGTTCAAGGACAATAATAGTTGTTATTGTTACTTATTGTTAATGTTATTTAATATTATTAAATGTTATATTATTAAAAAGAAAATTTTACTTTTTATTTAAGAAAACAAATTTCCATGTTGTCCCCATGATTTAGAATTTTTCTTAAGGTGCTAAGGTGTTCAAAAGACATTGTCATTCATTCATTCATTCATTCATTCATTCATTCATTCATTCATCTTCTAAGCCGCTTATTCCCTAATTCGGGTTAACAGTGGTGGGCACACTTAAGCCCAGCACACTTAAAATTGTGGCAGTAAATCAAATTACCCAGTGAATAATGTGCGGGAACAACATGCAAACACAGGAATCGGGAATCGAACCTAGGACCTTGTTGTGATCGTGCTAACCACTACTCCACTGCGCCACCCATGGTCCCTTTCGTTAATAAAATATTGAAACTTTGATTCAGTTAAACTGTTTTTTTACTGTTGACATAAACTCATGGTAAAAACAAGGAAGTGTACTTTTCATTAAGTGTAGGGCTCATTTATGTATGTAGGAAGTGTAATAAGACATGAAGAAACAACTAGGCTATTTTTATGCTTGGTGTAAGTTTAAACTATAATTTAATTCACAGCTAGAAAATGATAACTAATGTCGGTGTTTATGTAAAGAATTCCTACCACCTTTCATAGCCTTTCCATTGAATCTCAGTGAGTGGTGTCTTTGTGATTAGTCGACTTTCAAGAATTATTTGGTATTCATGATATGTTTTATAGAGGAGGAAAAACACATACATGATAATAACTTTCAACTGGATCCACTAAGTCTTACATCAGGCTTGTTCCAACATGCTGAACCAACTTTAATCATTCTGCTTGGAACTTATTTGAGGTTTTCCTAAGCATGTTTTATTAACAAAATTAATTAGACATTAAAATAAAAGAAAAGCAATAAGATTAAACATTGTAGCACTAAAATGTGCTTTTACAATTACAATTACAGCATTTGGCAGACGCCCTTATCCAGAGCGACTTACAATTGAGCAATTGGGGGTTAAGGGTCTTGCTCAGGAGTCCACTGTGGTTGCTTGGTGGTGCTGGGAATTGAACCCCGGTCTTTCTGGTATTAGTCCAACACCTTTACCACTAAGCCACCACTTCCCCACCTTTTAAGACAGCATGCTTTATGTTTAATCTTTGAAACAAGCATTATACACATGTTGGTGCGTTAACATTGATGCTCTGGAGCTGTGTATGAGAAGTTTCGAAAGTCATCTTGGATCAGTGGAATCAGTGCTTTTTCTATAGGGGTGAGGGTGGGCTCCTCCTGGGTGAAGTCAGGATCAAAATTGTTCACGTCCTCTGCAGATTTCTGCATAGCACATTGCAAACAGGGCAGGAGTTATAAATAAAGCAGTGAACTATTTCAGTCCAGGCAGCTGCAAACAGCATATCAATGTCACAATGAAAGCTTAACTTAAAATGTTGTGCCCTATGATGCAATAGTTATGCTGTTGATTATAAAAATAAGTGTGGTTGTGCTGGCTGGCTTGGCTTACTATTCGAGGTTTAAAAGGGGAATCCAACTCCCGGTTATTTAGTTTATTCCAGTCCAGTTCTCTGAAGAAGGGATGAGATATGATGGCCAGCTCCCCTCCTTCACTCTCTATACAGCCCAGTCGGTGGGAAGCATCTTTTGTCAGGAACTGCAGGAGATCAAAATGAAATGTCTTTAATACTACATTCTTCAAACTACTCTATACAGTTTGTGAGGAGTAGGGTAGTTATTCATATGGAGAAGATAAAAGGGATGAACTATTTACGCAAGGTTAGCATGTGTGAAACTCTTAACCTTTTTGCTGACCCAGAAAGTTCGGAACAAATTGTTTTATTGCACACAGAGGAAAAATAAGAGGTGGTGTCTTTATCACAGCTGTAAATGAAAGATGTTAAGATTCAGTAGGATTACTGTACCACATGGGGGGATGACTGTTTATTCTGTAGCTGGGATGACGTGTGTTTCCATCTACAGTACCATAGCATTTGTTAGTAGAATTGTTAACGCATAATACAAGTTCTTATTTATTATTTAATTTGAGGTTGCGCCCAAATAAACACTAAAAACAATTTAAATATGAATGGAAACATGTATTCTATTGCATATTGTCATATTTAGTCATGTGTTCCTTAAACTGTTGATATTTTGCATGTCCCTCCTCTACACATGTCCAAACCATCTCAACCTAGCCTCCCTCACCTTGTCTCCAATACATCCTACATGCGCCATCCCTCTAATAAACTCATTTCTAATCCTGTCTATCCTCACTCCTGTCACTCCCAATGAAAATTTCAACATCTTCAACCTCTAGCTCATGCTCCTGTCTTTTTGACAACACCACTGTCTCTATACGGTACAACATTGCAGGTCTCACTACAGTCCTATAAACTAAACAAATCACTTCTGCCACTCTTCTCCACCCTGCCTAAACATTTTTTTCACTCCACCTTCATTATCTCTGCTCCCTGTAACCTCACCACTCCATTTCCTTCCCTCTCATTCACACAGATAAATATATCTTTTATATATCAAGATTATTTGTGTATAAATAAATATACACAAATAACCTTGCAGTGACAATTAGTTTGATGCATTGTGTTATTTTTATTTCAAAAGCAACCTATGTTTGGATCACTGGAAACGAATTGCTTCTTCAAGTAAATAACTTAAGAAATTTATTAAATGACTCATACAGAGCCACATGTGATTCAAAAGTTTATGTATAAAGAAACGAATGTCTTGAAAGATGACTTTACACCTCCAAACCCCAAAACAAATTTACACAAGCTGTTTGGCCAGAACATTGACAGAGCATATTTTGGTAGTCTAGACTGTTTTTTATTACAGTGAACTTTGCCAAAAATTTGGCAAAAGGTTTAAACTCACTGACTCCACTGTTAAGGTAAGAGCCTAACTTACCCCTTTAAGTATGTCCTCTGCCTCATTGCTAAGCCAAGACGAATAAACCACGTCATCCCTTAGGATACACTCAAACAACTCATCCTCGGTTTCTGCCTCAAAAGGTGCATGTCCACACAGCATCTCAAACAGCAGAACTCCCATAGCCCACCAGTCTACAGATACACCATATGGTTCCTCTATAAGAATCTATGAGAGAAAAAAGTTATATCGATTACATGCTATAGGTATATTACATAAACATAAGATTTTTGTGCATCAAAACTACCTCAGGAGCAATATAGTCTGGTGTTCCACAGAAGGTGGTAGTCAGGGCTCCATCAGTCATCCCTTCCTTGCACATTCCAAAGTCAGCCAGTTTACAGTGACCATCTTTGTCCAGAAGTATGTTGTCTAGTTTCAAGTCTCTATAAAATTGTTATAAAAAGTTATAAACATTGTAAAATATTAAAAAATATTTACAATACAAGGGCAGTGCGGCAGAGAAGTGGTTAATATGGTCGCCTCACAAGAAGAAGGTCCCAGGTTCGATTTCCGGGCCGGTGATCATTCTGTATAGAGTTTGCATGTTCTCCTTGCGCTTGTGTGGATTTCCTCTGGATCCACAGTTCAAAACATGTACATTAAGTTGATTGGTGATTCTAAATTGCCCATAGGAGTGAATGTGTCTGAGTGGTTGTTCGTCTATGTGTGCCCTGCGATGGACTGGCAACCTGTTCAGGGTGTACCCCTGCCTCTCGCCCTATGTGCTCTGGGATAGGCTCCAGCAGACCCCCGTGACCCCGAATTAGGGAAAAAGCGGGTTAGAAAATGAACGAATTAATGAATTTACAATAAAGTCACAAAACAATTAATTGTTAAAGTCACGATTCTGCTGAGTTGCAGTTTTTGGGCCCTGAAGCAAGGCGGTTAAATCCAAGAACTCTGTATCATGTCTAAATTTCACTGTGCTGTATAGTTTAAAGACAACCCTTTTCTTTAACAAATTTAAGATGTTTCCACAAAACAGATTTAGGACAAAAATCATATTGCTGAATGACTGCTGGGTTTCTGAACAAGGAAAAGCGTTATATAAAGACTTCTAATTCATCATAGCAGAAAAGTTGCTGGTTTTAATTAAAGGTTACTTTTCAAAATGAGGGCATTTCAGTGAAATTCCAGATGAGTTTGTGACAGATGGAGTCTTAAGTCAGACTTAGGAGACAGCCTGCTCTACAGATGGAAAAAACTGTGGCTGGCCACAAAACTTTAGGTAAGCCAAATTCATGTAGTTTCTCACGTCTACAGTGGTGGATTTCTGGCAACGCAGTAACTATTCCAAGTGCTAACCACTGACCAGAGGAGATACAGAATCTTTAAAATAAGTTATCTAGCCAACATTTTAGACATATTGGTCTAATTATATGGTAATAATATTGGTAAACCAACGCATAATACATAAAATATAAAATAAACTGTTGAAATAACCGCTAGTAAACTGTTCTTTAATATAGCAGATCTATTAGATCAAATTAGAAAATCCCAAATTTCAAAACAAAAAAAAAAAAAAGAATTATGATGCAACAGCTCCATAAAGTGACTAATTTCCTTTTAGGCCACTTGTACAGAGAAGCAGGCAAATGCTATGCATCTTACCTCTGGCTCTGCTGAAATACTAACACAAATAAATGCTAAATTAATGGCAATATTTATTAAAATAAAGGTATTAGTCATTGATAGATAGATAGATAGAGAGAGAGAGAGAGAGAGAGAGAGAGAGAGAGAGAGAGAGAGAGAGAGAGAGAGATTACTATATAACAATTAACTAACTTTATTACATGCTCTGCCATACAAGCCGGAACTTGAGTGGAGTTCACAGAAGGCCAAAAACTTACATCAGACATGTTTACTAAACACACCCGCACATTTTACAGCTTTTCTCTAGACAGATAACACATGCAGACAGAATCCACATAGAAAAATGCTTTAAAAATACACAGACAAGTCTATGTTAGCTATAGAGATAACAAATGTGGGCAGTGCTTCTAAATTACTTAAATTTGATGATTTTTGAAGATCAGGAAACAGGTATGCTATCTAAAACCAAAACAGAGGCTAGTTATGCATCACGATTCAAAATCCAATACATCTGACGTCCGTTTGGAAAGTTGTGGTCTGATGTGGTCAGACAGTTTGTCAAAGATAAAACTACATTGTTTAAGAATTGGATTAAAATCGTTGCAGGGGTCACAAACCAAAAACATCTGCTAGTAATCATTTCCTCAAACTTAGGTTATGTGTTTTGATAAAGTATTCAATAATGTTAATTATTTAGACTGGCCTATAATGCAATTTTACTGAAATCACTTCCTGTATACTGAAAGCATTTTACCACTAAAAAAAATAATAACTTTTAAAAATTAGAATTAAAAAATGTATAGTTACTTAAGGGCCATTCAATGAAAGGCTTATAGTTAATATGAATGGATTTGATGTAATCGATTTATCTCTGCCCAATCCTGCATTCATTGTTTATGTATATTTAAATAGTTATATTTATTTACAATTACAGCATTTGGCAGATGCCAAATGTGAAAATTTTTCTAATATGCACAACAACAAAAGACAAACATAACATAATGAATAACTCATCATCATCATCATCATCATCATCATCATCATCATCATCATCATCATCAGCAGTTCTACTCTGAGCTCCTCCAGGGTGGCCGAGCTCCTCCCCCTAATGAATAACTCCTGCGATAAATTTGTCTGCTGTATTGTTCATAATTGTTTAATAAAGATTTATTTCATTTTTACTTACTTTTAAATAAATATTTGTTTTTTATACTAATACAAAAATCAACTGTGTTTTCTTTGTTTTTTTGTTTTGTTTTTGTTTTTAATTTTCTACCAACATACTAGTAGAATTTAATGCTTTAGATAATTCAACTATTCAGGAATGAGCACATGGACTGGCTGTTAATGAATAAAAAAACATTCTAGTAGAAGGTCTTTCTAGCAATGTTCAAATAGCAGAGGCCTTCTTAAGACAATGGCCTGCACTATGCTTGTGTTTGAATTGCTGTAATTGATAAGATAAGTAGGGCGACGTGGTGGTGTAGTGAAGGTCCACAACAAGAAGGTCCGGGTTCGATTCCCAGTCCGGGAGTCTTTCTGTGCGTTTGCATGTTCTTGTGCGCTTGTGTGGGTTTCCTCTGGGTACTTTGGTTTCCTCCCAGTCCAAAAACATGCAGATCAGGTTGATTGGTGATTCTAAATTGTCCATAGGAGTGAATGTGTGTGAGTGATTGTTCATCTATGTGTGGCCCTGCGATGGACTGGCGACCTGCCCAGGTCCTCTGTACCTGTACCTTTGCCTCTCGCCCTATGTGCGCTGAGATAGGCACCAACAATCCCCGTGACCCCGAATTAGGAAAGCAAAAAGGGTAAGAAGTTGAAAGAATGAATGATAAGATAAATTATAGTTAAGCTTCTCGACAAGATTTAGGTTACATGGGGGCATATAAGGTAGAATGCAGCAACAACATTTCTATTCTCTATAGCAGCAGTCCCTTTTGTACAAAAACCTCTTTCATTACACGTTGTTAGTTAAACTACAATAACTGGCAGGAATCATGGTACATTATTTAAAGTGCACCTTTTTTTTGTTGCCAGATTATGACGCTTCTGCGGCTCCATCATTTCCTCATTTCTTTCTCAAAGGTTCTCTAGTGAATTTTGTTATTGGCTAAATTTATCCACAGACCAGGGTTGCGAACTCCTGCTTTACACAAAACTTATTTGTAAAATGATACAAACCCTAGTACCTTACCTGTAGATGATGCCTTTGGAGTGGAGGAACATAAGAGCTGAAGTGATTTCAGCTGCATAGAATCGTGCTCGGGTCTCCTCAAAACGGCGTGACTTTTGGATATGAAACATGAGGTCACCACCATTCACAAACTCCATAACAAAGAACAATCGGTCCTAACAAAGACAGAAGTCAATTGATAGATTAAATTAAATTGCACAAACAGTTACAAATGTTACAGATGTGTGAAATTCTTTTGGTCGATTTATGCTCTTAGAAATTTTTTTAATTATTTTTAATTTTTTTTACTAGTTATTACAATAAAAATAAAAGTAACTAAAAAGTAGTAGTTAAGTCCTTTTATTGGTTGGAGCCAGCAAATAAAATAATATGTTTTTGCACACAATGACCTCAGTAAACAGAGCTCACACTACTTTAGTGGGCCAGATTAGGTAGGCAAGTTCCTACTTCTTCTTTAGATCATCAGACCTAATATAAATGCATTGGGCAGGTTGAGTAGGCCACAACACAGTCTAGTTAATGTGACTGCAGAATTTGCCCATTCAGCCAAGGAAATATTATTAGTTCAGCCAATGATATTGGGTGAGGAGATCTGGTGCGGAGGTCAGTGTTCGGGTTCAATTTACATCTCAAATTCATTGATGCTGAGCGCAGGTTAAAGTGAGGTTTCAGTCATACTACGCCACATCTTCATGAAACTAAGAGGTTTTGAACATGAGGGAATGGTCATGCTATAACATTGTTTGAATCAGTATAGAGCAGGTATCAGTATATCAAGACACCCTAAAGAAGTACAACACACACTTATGGGTATGTTGGTAAGGTATTCACAGGAAAAAAATGAGAAAACATTATTTAAAAAGAATATTAGTATTCTGAGATGGACTGGCGACCCGTCCAGGGTGTGCCCCCGCCTCTCGCCCTATGTGTGCAGGGATAGGCGCAGCAGACCCCCGTGGTCCCGGATTCGGGAATAAGTGGGTAAGAAGATGAATAAATGAATGAATGAATGAATGAATGAATGAATATTAGTATTTAATCCTTTTATTAGCCTTAGACTGAATATAGTCTTTCCTTATTCTGTAACTTTTTTTAGTCTGTGCCTTCTTCTTTGTCTGTAAGAATGTAAAATAAATAAGAATAACAAGAATAACAAAATAAAATATTATCCTAAGGTCAGTGTCTAAGATCCCTAACAGTGGCACATACAAGAACGGACATGCTTACACTATCTCTGGTATGCAGAGTGTGTCACCTGTTTACCAAGAAGTGAGGCATTTCACACCATCTTGCCTTGGTAATGTAGGATATGCTGCCCTCTACCGATGGAATGTAGTATTTGCTAAATTGTTTATTTGGAACAAGGGTCACAAAGATTGATTCTGGTTATGCCAACACATGACATCCAGCTATACGTTTTAAGTATACCAAGCAAGCACCATAATGACTTGGTTTAGGGATATTTGAAATTTGGTGACCCCTGATTTAGAAGAAGGCAGCATTATTGCCACACATACAATGGTGCGTAGAAGGAATCTTCTACCACACTTATTTCACCCATTGCAGCTGCCACTTGTAGTAGATTAAATGAAGAAAACATGGCCATGGAGTAAGACACTCCAATTTAAGAACACAAACCGACAGCAAATCAGAGCAGCTTCTCACCGTCAGAAGACAAGGGGAGGAGAAAACAGCAGTCACGACACAGAAAGAGTGGCAAAATTTCTTTTTCTTCACACATCATTCTTTCTGCTTTATGTTATGCACAGCCTCTGAAGCAGACACTCCCCAAACCTGTTGTGCAAGGTCAGCTAAATAGGTGCCATTTATATTTTTTTATCTCACTGCATTATCTCAGATAAACCAAGAGTTTGCTGTTGACAGAATTCCATTCATTCATTCATTCATTCATTCATTCATTCATTCATTCATTCATTCATTCATCTTCTTACCCGCTTAGTCCCTGATTCAGGGTCATGAGGGAGCCTGCTGTAGCCTATATCAACCCACATAGGGTGATGTGCACTGGCAGACCCCCGAGACCCCGGATCAGGGAATAAGCGGGTAAGAACGAGAATGAATGAATGAATGAATGAAGATGGATGAAAGAATGAATGAATTCTTAAGGTGATTTTCCTGATTGAAAATTCTAATTAAATAGATGACTTGACTATTGGATGTCCTTGAAAAACATGAAGTACTATATACAGTATGAATGTTAGCATTTGTGGGGCATTTGAAAAAATATGAGGCTAAGCCGCCTACCACACCTTTTCTACACTAATAATACTGCTCCCTGGGGGCCTTTGAAGATAAAGTTGTAAAAAAAAAATGTGAAAAATGGATAAAACAACTTTGTTTAAGTTTATCCCTTGACTTTACACTAACAATTTCCCAACAGAAAAGATACATTACTGCAAACTGTCACACAGGATGTATTACGTTAGTGCAGAGTCTCTAATGAATTATGGTGTAGCAGGGCATGGGTTTGAAACTAGCGTAACGCACTTACAGTAGTCTGAAAACAGTAGTAGAGGTGTGTGAGGTATGGGTGATTGTAGGCCAGAGACAACACACGCTTTTCAATCATGGTGGATTCCACATCATCATCTTGAAGTATGAGATCTTTCTTTATTATCTTCACTGCATACACTTGTTTATCAATGTTTGAGCGAGCCAGTATCACCTGTTTGCAAATTAAGTTTAGGAAGGTTTAAGAATATAAAATATCAGACCAACAGATAAAACATCCACCAATATATTCTTCAACAGACACAGCTCTTTCCTCAATTTTAAGACATGCAGCAAGCCCCTACTGGTTACACTGTATTATTACATGAGAAATCTCAAACCATAATCAATCACACAATCCAAGTCAGAAATATGTAGACACAACAAAAAATATTGGGACACCAACCCTTAATGTCCATATGTGTTATTTTTTCTTTTCTTCCGTATTTAGTTACTACTTATTATAACCTCTATAACAATTTTACACTGCATGTTCAATTATGGCTTAGGGGATCTTCCTACCGCAATATTATATAAAAAAATTATGACAGGTGACATCTCAGGTGCAGTGTGTGTTCCAATTCATCTCAAAGATTTGTGCGGTTGAAGTTTAGGCGTGCAAGTTTTTTGTACATATGGTTACAATTTATGTGGTGCATGTGGGCCACTGTGTGCAATCTGGAAATTCATTAATTCATTCATCTTCTTACCCGCTTATTCACTAATTCGGGGTCACAGGGTCTGCTGGTGCCTATCCCAGCACACATAGGGCAAGAGGCAGGGGTACACCCAGGACAGGTCGCCAGTCCATCGCAGGGCAACACATAGACAAACAACCATTCACACACACATTCACTCCTATGGGCAATTTAGA
>JAOTRA010097218.1:0-11425 GCA_026260255.1 Pseudolaguvia tuberculata
GGGGGGGGGTGGGGGGGGGGGGGGGGGGGGGGGGGGGGGGGGGGGGTGAGCTGTATCAACAACAAGGTTATTTCTTACTGTACTTGGTGGATTGCTTTTTTTCTCCAGGAGTTCAAAAGCATCTCGTTTTCTTCTCACATTAGCCAGCACCAGAGAACAGGTCGCTCGAACCAACCACTGACAAATGGCGACCCCTGTGTAGTGTAATACTGCTGGAATCTTTACTTTCACTCTTCTTTACTCACCTGCTCCCTCTCACTAGCTTCATCTTTAATCCTCATCTCTCTCTCTCTCTCTCTCTCTCTCTCTCTCTCTCTCTATCTCTCTCTCTCCCTCTCTCTCTTTCTCTCTCCCTCTGTGTCTCTGTCTCTCTCTCTCTCTCTCTCTCTCTCTCTCTCTCTCCCACATCGTATCTTTCTATAATTTTTTTCTTTATCGCCACTTGATTAGAGGTGAGGATGTCAGCGGAGAGAGGGAAAGGGGGGGGCGGGGGCGACCGAACGCTGAGAGACAGTCTATAGTAATGGTAGCCATTTTTCAACCTTGTTCAACTCTGCCAGTGTATCACTTCACTCTAATTGAAAGCTTGTGTAGTGGCATTAGGTGTGTATTAGGTGTAGATGCGAGAGTGTATCCATGCAGTATGTAACTGTCACGTCCTTGATTCTTTGTTATTGAACTGGCCAAAAGTCTTTGGAGGTTCTCCGAGGACAAATTACTCGGTATGCAACGTTCCTCCTTTATAATGGAACATTCCTTGCAATCCGTACCTGTCATAGAAAAACATTCCTGCCAGCAAAACATCTGTCTTGATGACACCGTCCTCAGTGTTCACTGTAAACTGCTTTTTGGTGCTATCACACCAATTTTTTTTTTAGATTGAACCCATCTGCTTTCCTAAATTTGGCATATAGGAATAGCGATTTAAAGTAATATTAAATATTTTCTAATTTAATTTAGTATTTAATGGTGCGGATGACACCTGGCAGGTAACATGTCAAGCAAATTGTAATGAAATGTTAAAAAAAACCTATAGAGAGCGGCGCGTTGGCGTAATGGAGAGTACGGTCACCTCACAACAAGAAGGTCCCGGGTTGTGGATTGGTGATTCTAAATTGTCCATGTTAGTGAATGTGTGTGTGAATGGTTGTTTGTCTATGTGTTACCCTGCGATGGAATGGCAACCCTTCTCGGGTGAACCCCCAGCTCTCGCCCTTTGTGTGCTGGGATAGGCGCCAGTGGAGCCCCGCGGCCCCGAATTAGGGAATAAGCGGGTTAAAAGATGAATGAATGAATGAATGAATGAATGAATGTTCTATCCCCTTATCGTGGTCATGGGGGTGTGCTGTTGCCAACTCTCTGAAGGGTGAAAGGGAGAAGGGGTACACAATGGACAGGTCATCAGTCCATCACAGGGCCATACACACACTCTTATTCTTATGGGCAATAAACCAACCTTCATGTTTTTGGACTGTGGGAGGAAACGTATTCGGACTAAAGGCACACAAGCATGAAAATTTGAAACAGAATCGAACCCGGGCCTTCTTGCTGCAGTAAGACATATATTTTTTTATTGAATGTGTATTTTTTATTGTGTATCAGCTTGACTCATATATATTTTTTAGCAACACTGGTTTGCAAGGTCATGAATGATACATTTAAGGTAAAGCTGCTTGTTTATCAGCATTTGTTTTAGAGATATAATAAAAATGTCTTTTGCGTCTCTCCGAGGAGACATTACTATGGACAATAAATCGGCACACAGCAAGAAATAAATCAGAACATGCTTGTAAGGCATTTTTGTCAAATGTTATCCTGACTTACTCAGTTGCCGGGGCAAGTGCTTTAGGTGAATTATTTAGACTGAAGATTTTGTAGTATAAAAAAAAAAGTTTCTGCCTTAACATAAAACCGATAGAATGTTATAAAAATGTTATATTCCGTAATAACACCAAAGAACGGTTGTAGTTGCGAATTAAATGTCTGTAAGTATTTATTTATTTAAATTATTGCCACTTAATACTCCACATGTTACACATAGTGTACATTCATTCTTTCATTCATTCATGCATCTTCTTACCCGTTTATTCCATAATTCGGGGTCACGGGGGACTGCTGGCGCCCATCCCAGCGTACATAGGGCGAGAGACAGGGTTACACCCTGGACAGATTGCCAGTCTATCTCAGGGTAACACATAGACAAACAACCTTTCACACACACATTCACTCTTATGGGCAATTTAGAATCACCAATCTACCTAATTTGCATGTGTTTGGACTGTGGGAGGAAACCGAAGTACCCTACGGAAACCCACGCATGTGTTGGGAGAACATGCAAACTCTAAACAGATAGACCCCTGACCCGGGAATCAAACCCAGGACTTTCTTGTTGTAAGGCAGCCGTGCTAACCACTACGCCACCATGCTGCCCATAGCGTACTTAAGATACGTAAAATAATGCATTATCCCTTTTAACACTGATACTTTAGTTAGACAGCATTTACGCTAATGGTGCCATGTGTTACTTTTCTAAAGCAGCTGAATGAGCCTTGAAAGTGATGATCACATTCCAAATGTCTCCAAAAGGAGCTTTCTGCACATGAGTAATGCAGGCATACACTGGACTGTGCGCCCTCCTGCCGAGCCAGTTAACGTTTTTCCTTCTGTTCCAAATGAATGTCAGCAGCTGACTATAGCTTTCCAACACACTCAAACTGTTTATATGTACACACACACACACACACACACACACATTAGAATGTTAATAAAATGGAGTATTCTGTTTTCTGCACAGCTCCAAGACTCCCAAGCATGCAGTGTTTGCTGGTAGTATGCAGCTTCTGGCTGGAATAAAGTTGTGCACTGGCCGAGTGTTGACTAACCACCCTCACTATGAGGACCAAGCACTGCGGGAAAGGACGCAGCAGGTAAGACTTTTTATTTCTTTATCTGGTCAAAGTGTTTTTGCTTTATATCTGTTTTTTATACTTGAACCAGGTGACTGCAGGCCAGAAATACTTTTGCTGGTGTTCATGTTTAGCGTTCATGTATTTGTCATGAAACAGCCATGATCATGATTTTACCTTATGATACCCTAATTTTTATTTTTTATTTTTTGTCCTTTGGCCTCTCCCGTTAGGGGTTGCCATCTTGGATCTCCCCCCTTCCTAATACAACCCTTCCATTTATCTGGGTTTGGGACCAACACCTAAGGCTGCACCCTAATGGCTGGGATTTTTATGGTCAATTTAGACTCACCTATCCGCCTAATGTTCATGGAGGAAACCGGAGTACCCGGTGGAAACCCACGATACCCTAACTATTTGTTCATAAACATCTATTATTAATTTGAAGCAGGAATCACCAAACTTCTTTATAAGCCACTAATAAATTCTATGTAAGGTTATCCAGAGAGATGAAAATATCCCACAATGTGCCCTGAATTATTTGATATCAGAAATGTAATAACACAATCATTTCCAGTTATTCCAACAATTCCAACATGTACAACGTATCCGGAAAAGAGCGAGGCAGCAGTTAATAACTTATTATATTTAACGATGGAACATTCTTATCATCCTTGCCAATCCTAATACTCTGCTTTATTTATTTTACCCCCCCCCACCCCTTACCACCTTTATTCTGTTGATGAGAGTGTGTTATGTACACACAAACCCAGATAAATCGATCTGCTTCCGAGCCGAGGAGGCGGGTTCAGGCAGAAGTTCGGTTAGGGCTTTGGCCCCAGTGGGCAGTAGTGCTTTCACACTTACAGGGTTGTGTGTGGAAGCATGACTAATGAGCAGTGTGTTAGAGGAAGACCTGACGACCACCTTAATGACTGCTGTGGTCTTCATCTGCTAGTAAAAGGACAGTGAAAATAGTTGGATAGTGTATATAGGTATGTGTTTGGTATAATTATCTTTTTTTTATTTTTTAATTACTGTCATAACTTTTCTTTTAGATTAAAAAAAAACTGTAAGAAAAGAAGAATTGCTTAAAAAACATTGTTTTTTTTCTAATAAAACAAATGGCTTGACTTTCATTCATTCATTCATTCATTCATTCATTCATTCATTCATTCATCTTCTTGCCCGCTTCTTCCCTAATTTGGGGTCACCGGGGTATGCTGGTGCCTATTCCAGCTGACATAGGACGAGAGGCGGGGGTACACCCTGGACGGGTCGTTAGTCCATCTCAGGGCAACACATAGACAACCATTCACACACATTCACTCCTATGGACAATTTACAATCACCCATCCACCTAATCTGCATGTTTTTGGGACTTTGGGAGGAAACCGGAGTACCCGGAGGAAATCCACACAAGCGCTGGGAAACCATGCAAACTCCGCACAGATAGATCCCCGGCCTGGGAATCAGACCCAGGACCTCTTGTTGTGAGTCGACCGTGCTATCGCCACCGTGCCGCCCATGTCTTGACTTGCGTTTAATAATGTATATTTGGTAGAATAAATGTTTCTATTTTGAAGTCAATTTTTATTTCATGTTGTCTTTGTTTCTTTCTACCCATTTTTTCTTGAGCCTAATATTTTCATGTCTGTATATCAGGTTGGTCATGAGAGATTGTTGAACTGGTGGTCCCCTAGCCATACTTTGATTCACCTGGATGTGTAGCTTGGGTATTGAGCTAGAATATTGTCCTGATAAAAAAAATAATAAAGTAGGAACATTGTCAGAGAAGGAGAAAAGTTTTTCTCCCAAGATACTTTTTCCTGATTCATGTTCCCTTCACAAAGTTTAACGCCATCGATTTCAGCCATAATAAAACATCCTGAACATCATTGAACTCCACCAGTTTTTACAATTTGACCTCACCAGAGAAGTTAAGTTACTCCGTTCTTTACAAGTCTAATATTTGTAGGCTTTTACAAACAATAACCTTGCCCTCTATGAGCCTTTACAACTGTTCCTGCCATGTCCTTCACCCCATGTCCTTCACCCCATGTCCTTCAACCCCATGACCTTCAACCCATGTCCAGCAGCCATTTGCCATTTAATACAGTTACAGTTTGGCATTTGGTAGACGCTCTTATCCAGAACCTCTTTTTTACAACTGAGCAATTGTGGGTTAAGGGCCTTTCTTCAAGGGCCCACAGTGGTTGCTTGGTGGAGGTGGGATTTGAAACCCAGTCTTTCTGGTATTAGTCCAACACCTTAACCAGTAGTCTACCACTTCTCTATTTAATTGCATTCTATTGTTGTTCAATGATGTTCAAATGAGTTTAGGGTCATTCCGGTCATTTTTACCCTCTGCCAGATTGCAGTTCGACCTTATTTTTCCTGAAATGCTGTCGTTGAAATTAGAGTAATGGGCTCAAGAAAATATGAAAATATTGGGCTCAAGAAAAAATGGGTAGAAAGAAACAAAGACAACATGAAATAAAAATTGACTTCAAAATAGAAACATTTATTCTACCAAATATACATTATTAAACGCAAGTCAAGACATGGGCGGCGCGGTGGTGATAGCATGGTCGACTCACAACAAGAGGTCCTGGGTTTGATTCCCAGGCCGGGGATCTATCTGTGCAGAGTTTGCATGTTCTCCCCGCGCTTGCGTGGGTTTCCTCCGGGTACTCTGGTTTCCTCCCACAGTCTAAAAACATGTAGATGAGGTGGATTGGTGATTGTAAATTGTCCATAGGACTGAATGTGCGTGTGAATGGTTGTTTGTGTATGTGTTGCCCTGAGATGGACTGGTGACCCGTCCAGGGTGTACCCTCGCCTCTCGCCCTTTGTGCGCTGGGATAGGCACCAGCAGACCCCCGTGACCCCGAATTAGGGAATAAGACGAATGAAAGAATGAATGAATGAATGAATGAATAAAGCAACCTGCCACTTACTGTACTCATCTGCTATTAAAGCCAGAATTTAACCCGACAAATAATTCCGAATCTTTGATCCAGATCTTTGTAGAAAGCATCCAGCCATATAATTTAAAGAATAGCTGTATATAGTGAAATGACGCTTTAGTTGAACTTGTTAAAGACACTAAGTATTACACTTTCTGCACTATTAAACGTAGACGACTGGGCGGTTGTTTCCAGATCATTGCTTTAGACTGTCCATTCATTTCCAGTTATCAGCTTCTTGATGGGATCTGGTTCATTGTTAATGGTTTAAGCTAAGCCATAATGATGTTGAAATCCTCAGACAAGCTTCTAGTTTTTTTTTTTTTTTGTTTTTTTTTGCATAGTTGACTGCAGCCCATCGATCTGTTTAGCTTGTTGTTGAACTTCTAGAACTTTTTTTTGCATTCCTGTAAAACTTCATCATCAGAAAATAATTTTCAAGTTTTAGGATGAGTTACATTTCATTCATTGTTGTTTGCAATGTCTACACATTACATCCTATAAATCCTAAGAATTTTTGATTAAATGTCAGTTTTCGTTTGCGAGAATACTTTTCTAATATCGTTAAAGCTTGTAGAAACAAGAATTTACTGGAATGAACCTTTTAAAAGAGCCGTTTCACACAATTTGTATGGATATTTCTTTTGTATAAAGGATTCATTTATTCCCGGGTCGGCGCTCTTTCTGTGCAGAGTTTGCATGTTCTCCTCGCGTTTGCGTGGGTTTCCTCCGAGTTCTCCGCTTTCCTCCCACAGTCTAAAAACATGCAGATTAAGTGGATTGGTGATTGTAAATTGTCCATAGGAGTGAATGTGTGTGTTTAAGGTTGTTTGTCTATGTGTTGCCCTGTGATGGACTGGCGACCCGTCCAGGGTGTACCCTCGCCTCTCGCACTATGTGAGCTGGGATAGGCACCAGCAGACCTTTGTGAGCGGGAAAGAAGACGAATGAATGAATGAATGATTCATTTATCCTTTTATTTTCTGTCTCAGGTGTATCAGATCTATGCCCGTCAATCTGCTAAAGAGGTTTACAGTCTTCTACGGGCTGCAGGAACAGACTATGTGGTGTTAGAGGACAGCATCTGCTACGAGCGTCGCCACAGCCGTGGCTGTAGGTTAAGGGACCTGCTCGATCTGGCCAATGGACATGTAGGTCATTCACACTAACATTATCACACCGTCATGCATCTAGTCTTTCTATGTAACTTTACTAGTTCATTTTATTCTATTTTTTTTCCTTCTTCATTTCAATTATTTGGTTTGCTTAAATGGGCGGTGCGGTGGCGTAGTGGATAGCACAGTCGCCTCACAACAAGAAGGTTCCGGGTTCAAATCCCGCACCGGGATCTTTCTGTGAGGAGTTTGCATGTTCTCCGCACGCTTGTGTGGGTTTCCTCTGGGTACACCGGTTTTCTCCCACAGTCCAAAAACAAGCAGATTAGGTGGATTGGTGATTGTAAATTGTCCATAGGAGTGAATGTGTGACCCGACCACAGTGACCCCTCGCCCTATGTGTGCTGGGATAGGCGCAGCAGACCTCTGTGACCCCAAATTTGGGAATAAGCAGGTAAGAAGCATGATTTGCATAAACTATGTCTTCTCACGCCTGCAGGTACCCAGGACTGCATGGATTATTATTAGATATTGCCATATTTCTGGTGTGATTCACACTTCCATGTTTAAATGTCATGGGTTTTTATTTTTTTTATAGTTAACATTTCTTTTTAAGTTAGGATGCTGCTTTAATCATTAACATTTTTGAATGTGCGAAAAAACAAGACTGCTTTAATTACGCACTCTAAATGTTTATAGAAGTGCAAGTGGAAATCTGCTTTCACGCTTGGTGGTGATTTTTCTATGCCAGAGGCAGCATATAGGATTTTTGAAAAATAAAAAAAAAAGACTAAGAAAGAGATTTTCTGAGGGGCGCCGCAGTAGCGTAGTGGTTAGCACGGTCGCCTCACAACAAGAAAGTCCCGGGTGCGGAGTTTGCATGTTCTCTCTGCGCTTGCGTGGGTTTTTTCTGGGTACTCTGGTTTCCTCCTACACATGCAGATTAGGTTGATTGGTAAATTGTCCATAAGAGTGAATGTGTGTGTGAATGGTTGTTTGTCTATTTGTTGCCCTGAGATGACCTAGCCAACTTTCCAGAGTATACCCCTGCCTCTTGCCTTGAGTTGAAATAGGCCCCAGCAGACCCCCGTGATCCTGAATTAGGGAATAAGCGGGTAAGAAAATGAATGAATGAATGATGAGATTTTTAGAGTTAAACTTTTAAGAAAAGTGCTGTGTGATGATGATTATTTTTTTTTTAACCTCAGACCAATCACATTATAGCTCAAGGAAGCAAGCCAAGAAAAAAACAAAACAAAAAAAAAAAGTAGAACAAAGTGCAGATAAGTTTGTCTTGACGGTTTAAGTAGATGAAAAACTATATGCAAAAACAGGTTTCTTTGCCAATAACTAAAAATATCAACCTGCTTACTAAACTATTTTTATATTTATTCAAAATAGTGGATTTTCCATTATTGTGACTCTTGTCTTTAACTTTAATAAAGATTCGGAGCAGTAATATTAAAATAAAAGCTCTACCTGATGTAGCCTTTGCAATTCAGCTATAATAAGGATTCTTTATTGATGCACTGCGAGGTGCATTTACATACACACTGTGGTCTCAGCTTCAGACATTCCGCATACACTATCTAATATCTTTTGAACGTTTTTCGGGTCAAAGATTTCAAGTGCTTAAAGGTCAAACACATTTCCTGTTGGCACATCTATATGTCTATTTCAAGCATTCATTTATTCATTCATTCATCTTATTCCCTAATTCGGTGTCACTGGGGGTCTGTTGGTGTCTATCCCAGTACACATTGGGCGAGAGGCAGGGGTACAACCTGGACAGGTCACATGTCCATCTCAGGGCAACACATAGACAAACAATCATTCACACCCACATTCACTCCTATGGACAATTTACAATTACCAATCAACCTAACGTGCATGTTTTTGGACTGTAGGAAGAAACCAAAGTACCCTGAGGAAACCCACGCAAGTACGGTAGAGAACATGCAAACCCAGGAATCGAACCCGGTACCTTGTTGTTTTGAAGCGACCGTGCTATCCACTATGCCACCGCACCACCCATTCATTCATTCATTCATTCATTCATTCATTCATTCATCTTCTTTCCCGCTTATTCCCTAATTCGGGGTCACGGGGGTCTGCTGCGCCTATCCCAGTGCACATAGTGCGAGAGGCAGGGGTACACCCTGGACGGGTCACCAGTCCATCTCAGGGTAACACATTGACAAGCCACCATTCACACACACATTCACTCCTATGGACAATTTACAATCACCCATCCGCCTAATCACCTCTTCCTTGGCCTTTTTCTTTTCCTCCTCCCCAGTACCTCCATCCTCAACATTCTTCTACCAGTATACTGCATGTCCCTTTTCTGCACATATCTAAAACCATCTCAATCTAGTCTCCTTCACTAAATCACCGCTCTAAATGTTTTCCAAGATATGTTGCCCTATTTCTTTCTCATGTTCTACATAAGATGCTCTCTGCTGTCAGCTAATAAATATTCAGAAATATACAAGGTCTGCTTATGAATATTCATGATTATTCAGTCATATTTATGAATAATAAACCCAATAAATAGGTTACAGCATTTTATTAAAACGTGCGCCCAATTTATAGTCAATATTGCTCATTATATCTTTTGTTCTTTGTAAGAAATAAGGCAATAAATTGAAGCTAAGATTAAAATGTGAATGTGTTAATAAGGATGAATGAAGGTTAATCATGATGTATAGCTGCTAGACTAAAGCATGGAATTGTGCTAGTTGTCATTAAACTCATCAGGTCTCACGCAGGTCACGCTTTCTGCTAACAGAACATCCTTTGAAACATTTTCATTACAGATTTGATAGAAGCCGTGCATCTCACTTCTGATGTTCAGGACTCATTCAAGTGAAAAAAAAATCTCTAATTTGTTTCATGTGCAGCCAAATTTAATCAGTGGCTTTTCTTCAGAATGTCTTCTTCATCTGATATGATTTGACTGCAAATAACACACATCTATGTGTCCTATTGTGTTCTTGGGTCTTAACCCATAGGTCCTGCAAGAACAGCTCTCCAGGCTAAAAAGGTCAATGGCTGTGGGAGGGGGGGATGGGGGTTATGCAAGAGTACTATCTATAGAATATGGGAGGGCCTGAGAAGATTTGCTTCTCATTCTGCCCACATTCTGTCCCAGCGCGAATCTGGTCCTAATCCGTCACTGCGGGTGGTGGACCCCTGAAAGCATAGTTGTGGCCCCAATTAAGCCTGAACAATGGTCCACCACTTACAGGAAAGTAGCACTGCCAACTTATCACAACACCAGAAGGAACTATTTCAAAACTTTGAAGTGCTTCTGAGTTGGGAGACTTTAAGAACAGGGACTGTGAGGCCAGCTTGGAGCCACTCACGAAGGGGACAAGAAGCAGATCCAAGTCCATATCTGTGGTATAGTTTCCTTCTTCTCTGGGTCAGGTATGCGGTGTTGGCACTCCCTTTTGTAAATTGACACATTCATTTTAACTGAGTCCCCCCCACTTTACACAGATGCACTAGCAGACAGCTGGCCTAGGGGGTTACTCAAGTACCTGCCCCAGTGGGCCTCATTGCACAGATGTTGTGCAAAATCTGGAAGGACAGCATAACTCCTGCTGGGTGGTATTCCTAATTTTTACTTCATCTGCCCTAGCAGCAGCCATCACCTTTTCGGGTAATGTCTTTACCTTTAAACGCCCAACTAATTACCTCGGAATTGGGTCCGATTTCTTCCTTAAGGATTAAGGAACTACCAACTTTGACTATCCTCCATATTTAACCGCAACCTTTTCATTGCTGCCTTAAGGAAGACATGAAAAATATTTTAAGCATAATAGCTATAAAAAAAAAAACCTTCACAAATTTCCAGTACATTTCCTGTTTCTTCTAAATAATGAAGGAAGTGATGGGCAAAACAAAGTAAAATTACTTAAACACATTCATTTGACGTTGTTAATTCTTTTCTCACTCTTTTTTTAATGTGCCTAGTTAATAGTTACTAGCTATTAAAATAAAAATAAAATAACCCAGCTAGCTACCAACCACTATCGCAGTTCCCAGATGTTGTTGTTCTATATTTTATTATCAGCAGGTGTTAAATTTTAATTTACATGCTAAATTTCCTGCATTTTGCTTGGAATTGCTATCATAAATCGAATACCTAAATTATAAACTTCTTTATAATTACCTTATTTTTTATATGTTATAAAATGCTGATTGTATTTTTGTTTATATGTTAAATAAAATTGTTTATATTCATTCATTCATTCATCTTCTTACCCGCTTATTCCCGGTCTGCTGCGCCTATCCCAGCACACATAGGGCGAGAGGCGGGGGTACACCCTGGACAGGTCACCAGTCCATCGCAGGGCCACACATAAACAAACAACCATTCACACACACATTCACTCCTATGGACAATTTACAATCACCAATCCACCTC
>JAOTRA010097229.1:0-11425 GCA_026260255.1 Pseudolaguvia tuberculata
CCCTCCCCCATTCCCCTCCCTCTCCCTCTTATTCCCTTCCCCATTCCCCTCCCTCTCACTCCCATTCCCCTCCCTCTCACTCCCATTCTCCTTCCTCTCAATCCCATTCCCCTCCCTCTCACTCCCATTCCCTTCCCTCTCCCTCCCATTACCACCCTCTCATTCCCCTCTGTCTCCCTTCCATTCCCACCTTCCTATTCCCCTTTCATCCCCCTCCCTCCCTCCCTCCCATTCTTACCCTCCCATCCTCCCTCCCTCCCATCCTCCCATTCCCCTTCCATCCTCCTCCCTCTCTCCCATTCCCACCCTCCCATTCCCCTCCCTATCTAATTCCGACTCAAATTTCTATTCATTATGAAGCACACACCCACACACCTGTAATTACCCCCTGCCTCACCTTATACACAAAACCAAAAGTGTTATCCCTGAATACCGGCATAGTGTACGCACACATACATACATCACTCAACTCACATGAATCATTCATTACAGCAGGGTTCGAGAAACAGGGTTCAAGCTGACAGGGTTAAAAGGAGCTGAACACCAGTGTAAGAGTGTGTTACACTGAATACTGCTTCCCATCTGCCTCACAGCTATGATTAATGGAGTGTTAATGACCGAGGTACCAGACAGGTGTGTCATCTCATCACACAAAACAGATTCTAGTGTTTACGACACACTTTTTTTTAGACACAATAATAAAACAGGTCTGTGTATACATAGCATAGTGTGTGTGTGTGTGTGTGTGTGTGTGTGTATTGCATACAATTTAAGTTATATCATGTTATCCTATGATGCTTAAAATGATCCCATCTAATTGGTCCAAATCAATAACCAAGTTTCTGTAAAAGTTATTCGGACGACTGTAATACAAATCAGTTTTATAATAATAATAATTCTGGTCAGCACTGTTATATGTCTTCTATCTTTTTTTTTTTTTTTTTTTTTTTTTTAGCTTTTATTTATAGGACAGAAGGAGACAAAATGGGGAGACAGAAAGAAAGGAACCGGAAAGAACCAGAGTTGGAATCCAACCCGGTTCGCCGGAGTGTAACGACGCTTTTACTCATTACACCATGGCACCAGTCATTCATTCATTCATTCATTCATTTTCTTACCCACTTATTCCCTAATTCGGGGTCACAGGGTCTGCTGGAGCCAATCCCAGCACACACAGGGCAAGAGGCAGGGATACACCCTGGACAGGTGGCCAGTCCATCTCAGGGCCACAAACAATCACTCACACAGACATTCACTCCTATAGGCAACTTTTTACAATCAACAATTAGCCTAATCTGAATGTTTTTAGACTGTGGGAAGAAACCGGAGTACCCAGAGGAAACCCACACAAGCACTGGGAGAACATGCAAACTCTGCACAGAAAGATCCCCGGCACAGGAATCGCACCCGGGACATTCTTGGAAGATTCTATTTCTAAGAATGTTATTATCCTAACATTCAGACAACTTTTATCGAACGTTAGGAAACGTTGCAGGAACTTTCTTTGTAAGCTGGGCTGTGTCCTTGACTGAGATATATTTGTGTGTGTGTGTGTGTGTGTGTGTGTGTGTGTGTGCACTAAACCTCTCCCCTGCTGCACGTGACAGAGATTTGCAAATCTGCCCCGGATGTGTTCTGCACCCCTCGGTTATCGGAATTCATTTTACTATCATTCACGCGTCAACCGGAACGCAACTAGTGGAGGGGAGGAACGCGTCACGTGACTCCCACGGCGATTTGCATGTGTTGAACCCAGAGCCCATAAACTGTCGCTCGGTTCAGTTCTCCGGGTGTCCTGGTTCCGGGATTAATCATACCAGAGACTGTGGGTGTGTCCTGGTACCGGTATCGGGTTCAAAGCGAAATCAATTATTGTGTCTGGGAGCTTTCGCCGCCTACAGGTGGAAATGATGAACAATCGGAACGCAGGAAAAAGCGGATTCCCCCCCCCCCCCAACAAATATAAAACCTTCATCATCTAAAACCTTCGCTTTCTATTCAGTTCCATAACCTTTTCTCCATATTTAACCTGGTTATTGCTTAAAATGTCTGTTACACGCTGTTTCCACCATTATTACAGGTTTTTTCCACTCCAATCTCACTGATTTCACTTAATAGTTTATATAAAGTTTTATAATAAGTGTATTGAAAGTGTTTATAGTATAATTCACTGAAAATCCGGTGCATATAAAAGAGATCCGAAGATTCGTACCTGCAGATCTGCTGCGCGTCTCGTCGGCCGGTTCGATTAGACGGAGCTGCGGGTGATGTGGACTTGGGAGTTGACTCAGTTTGTCTATAAGTGTGTGTGTGTGTGTGTGTGTGTGTGTGTGTGTGTGTGTGTAGATGGGTGTGGACTTGGGTCGAATTTCACTTCCGCATCAAAATGCTGTAGATCAGTAACCAGGCGCTGGTTTGTATATTTAAGTGTTTAAACTGCTTAACTTCCGGTTAACGGATGTCAGAGGGATGGAGGAGTGAAATATTAAAGGAAACTAATACACTTGGGTGGTGTATTGTTTAACACGGTTGCTTCTCAACAAGAAGGTCCTGGATTCGATTCCCGGGTCCGGGATCTTTCAGCGTGGAGTATGGATTTTTTCCCCGCGGTTTCCTCCGGGTAGTCTGGTTTCTTCCTACAGTCCAAAAACATGTACGTTGGTTTAATTGGTCATTCTAAATTGCCCATCGGAGTGAACGTGTGTGTGTGTGTGTGTGTGTGTGGTTGTTTGTCTATGTGTGGCCCTGAGATGGACTGGTGAACTATGACCCAGAATTATGGAATAAGCGGGCTAGAAGATGAATGAATTGTGTTAAGAAGTAAGAATTATTATGGATTCAACAAGTAGATTCATTCATTCATTCATTCATTCATTCATTCATCTTCTGACCCCTAATTCAGGCTCATATAGGGCGAGAGTCCTATGAGGTATACCCTGGACAGCTCACCAGTCCATCTCAGGGCCACACAAAGGCCGACAACCACACACTCACTCCTGTGAATAATTTATAATCACCAATCAACGTAATGTACATGTTTTTGGACTGTGGGTGGAAACTGGAGTACCCAGAGGAAACCCAGGAGAGAACATGCAAACTTCACACTTAAAAGATCCCTTAACTGTGGTCACTATATTACACTATAAATTACATGATCAAAATTGGGTGAAACTGTACTGAAACCTGGTACAAGGGGTGAGTTAGGCATGGTTTATTCACAAACCTCACTCATTTCAACAAAGTTGTCTTAACGTTATAATAAAACGTTAATAAAACGCTCTCATGTCCTTACTGCTGAAAAATTATGGATTGGATTCCCAGCAGCCAGGCTGCTAAGCCTAGTGGTGTGAACAAGACAAGAGGGTCCCGGGTTTGATTCCCTAATCTTTCTGTGCAGAGCTTTGCATGTTCTCACTGTGCCTGCGTAGGTTTTCACCAGGTATTCCGGTTTCCTCCCAAAGTCCAAAAACACACCGATGAGGTGGATTGGTGATTCTAAATTGTCCATAGGAGTGAATGTGTGCGTGAGTGGTTGCTTGTCTATGTGCGGCCCTGAGATGGACTGGTGACCTGCCCAGGTTGTACCCCTGCCTCTCACCCTATATGCGCCGGGGTAGGATCCAGCAGACCCCAGTGACCCTGAATTAGGGAATACGTGGGTAAGAAGATGAATGAATGTTCCTCAAAATACTATGTTCTACCAACGTTAAGCAAACTGGACAATTTCATGTTTCCTTATCCAGCAAATTTATTTTATTTATACAAATGAGCATGTAGGGGTTAAGGGCCTTACTTGGGGTAGTGGTAATGGGAATTAAACCAACAATCTTACAACTAATAAGTGCAACACTTTAACCACTGAGCCAACACCTCTCCTTGTGTATTTACACTGTAGCTTAAAGTAAACACCTGATTATGTGTTTGTTCATAAACCTTGCTTTATTCCGGAGATATGCTGTTATACCACAACATACAAAGATATCTTACATATTGTATATACCATATGCCGTGGAATCCAACCAATCCGATGCAGGGTGTGGCATCCAAGTCTGAGCCTGATGTGAATGAAGTTCCTTATAATGAGAGTTTATGAGGCTCAGGATGTTAACATAAACATGTGATTAGTCTTGTTCTAGTGTCAGAGTGAAAAAGACACTGGAGAAAGATTGGCCATCTGTGGAATAGAATAGTCTTTGTTGTCAAAAAGACAGGAGGAGGAGCTGGAGGAAAGACAGGAGGAAGAGCTGGAGGAACGACAGGAGGAAGAGCTGGAGGAACGACGGGAGGAGGAGCTGGAGGAACGACAGGAGGAGGAGCTGGAGGAAAGACAAAAGGAGGACAGGAGGAAAGACAGGAGGAAGAGCTGGAGAAACGACAGGAGGAGGAGCTGGAGGGAAGACAGGAGGAAGAGCTGGAGGAACGACAGGAGGAGAAGCTGGAGGAACGACAGGAGGAAGAGCTGGAGGAAAGACAGAAGGAGGACTGGAGGAAAGACAGAAGGAAGAGCTGGAGGAACGACAGGAGGAGGAGCTGGAGGACAGACAGGAGAAGGAACTGGAGGAATGACAGGAGGAAGAGCCGGAGTTAAGACAGGAGTAGGAGCTGGAAGAAAGACAGAAGGAGGACTGGAGGAAAGACAGAAGGAGGACTGGAGTTAAGACAGGAGTAGGAGCTGGAGGAAAGACAGGAGGAAGATTGGAGGAAAGACAGGAGGAAGATTGGAGGAAACACAGGAGGAAGAGCTAGAAAAACAGGTGCATGAGCTGGAGGAAAGACAAGAAGAGGAGCTGGAAGAAAGACAGGAGGAGGACTGGAGGAAAGACAGGAGGAGGACTGAAAGAAAGACAGGAGGAGGACCGGAGGAAAGACAGGAGGAGGACTGTAGGAAAGACAGGAGGAGGAGCTGGAGGAAAGACAGGACGAGGAGCTGGAGGAAAGACCGGAGGAGGACTGGAGGAAAGACCGGAGGAGGACTGAAGGAAAGACAGGAGGAGGACTGAAGGAAAGACAGGAGGAGGAGCTGGAGGAAAGACAGGACGAGGAGCTGGAGGAAAGACAGGAGGAGGAGCTGGAGGAAAGACAGATGGAGGCAGAAAAAATTAAAATAAAAAACTAAAAGAAAATTAAAAATAGTATAAATAACAAATAATACATCCTTTCATCTTCTTACCCGCTTATTCCCTAATTCGGGACCACAGGGGTCTGCTGGAGCCTCTCCCAACACACATAGGGCGAGAAGTGGGGACACACCCTGGACAGACCGCCAGTCCATCTCAGGACAAATAGTACAATTTATTATTATTTAAAACATTTATTAATAAAAACATTTTCAGTTCCTGTTGTTGCTTATTGTGTGTGTGTGTGTGTGTGTGTGTGTGTTTTCAGTGCGTTTGTTTACATTCGACTGTAGTTGTGTTTGTTTATACCTGCATTGTAAAAGGAGTTTGGTCAGTTTGGGTATTACTGCCTTTAAGGGGTTTTCCCTTGTGTTCGCTCGGTTTTCACTCTTCATTTACAAGAAAATCATTTATTCATCTTCTAACACGCATATTCCCTAATTCGGGGTCACAAGGGTCGGCTGGAGACTATCCCAGCGCACATAATCATCAACCTAATAAAGGTGTTTTTGGACTGTAGGACGAAACTGGAGTACACAGAGGAATCCCATGCAAAGCCCTTGCCCAGAAATCAAACCCAGGACGATGCGGTGGCGTAGTGGATAGCACTGTCGCCTCACAACAAGAAGGTCAGGGCTTTGACTTCCGGGCCAATGATCTTTCTGTGCAGAGTTGGCATGTTCTCCCCGCGCTTGCTTGGGTTTCCCCCGGGTACTCCGGTTTCCTCCCACAGTCCAAAAACATGCAGATTAGATCGATTGGAGATTCTAAATTATTCATAGGAGTGAATGTGTGTGTGAATGATTGTCTATGTGTTGCCCTGAGATAGACTTGCGACCCATCCAGGGTGTACCTCCTGCCTCTTGCCCTATGTGCAATATGTGGGATAGGTGCCAGCAGACCCTCGTGACCCTGAATTAGGGAATAAGCGGGTAAGAAGGTGGATAAATGAATGAATGACCCGCGGTGTACAAATATTTATTTCATCCACATGTAGTGATTCATTCATTCATTCATTCATTCATTCATTCATCTTCGAAACCACACATAGGGTAAGAGGCAGGGGACAGGTCACCAGTCTATCACAGGGCCACACATAGATGAACAACCACACACTCATTGGCAATTTGGAATCACTAATCAACCTAATGTTTTTGGACTGTGAAAGGAAACCAGAGAACCCAGAGTAAACATGGGGAGATGAAACCAGGGTTGTGAGTTGACCGTGCTAACCACTATGCCACCACACTGCCCCGCACAGGGGTCTATTTATTTATTTGTATTATTGTTTAGGCTATATGTATGTACAATTTCACACTAGTATCACCAAAGATCCTCAGCAACTTCTACAGCTGCGTTGTTGAGTCTATCCTGACCAATTGCATCACTGTGTGGTACGGCAGCTCCACCGCAATGGACCGCATTGCATAAGATCACCAGGACCCTGCTGCCCTCCCTGCAGAGCATCTCCATACACAGAGTCTGTAGGAGAACTGCCTACATCCTAAAAGACCCCTCACACCCACAACAAGGACTGTTCACACTTCTCCCCTGGGGCAGGAGGTACAGGAGTGTGAAATGTAGGACCACCAGACTGAGGAACTCTTTCTTTCCATCTGCCATCAGACTCCTAAACAGCTGACAGGAGTCTGTAACATAGACTGCACCCTCGCACCCTTGCACACTTGGATTATTGCACTACTGTTAATAGCGGTGTTGGTAGAACACTGTCAACATCTTGATAGTCTTTTGCACATTTTCATTCATTCCCTGCTAAATTTGCACATCATTCATATGGTACACAACTTACACATTTATTTATTTGACTTACGCGTATTTTACGCCTTTTATTTTTATAATTTGTTTTTTTTTTTACCTTAAATTATTTTGTAGACAGCAAAGTAAGAGTTTCATTGTACACAGAAACCTGTTTTCTTTACTGTACGCATAACAATAAAACACTTTGAACTTTGAACTTTAGTACTTACTCGCTCATTAACCTATGTGCATATTTTTGGACTGTGGGGTGGGGTGGGGTTGGGGGGAAGCAGCGTACCTGAAGTCAAACCACCGCAGCACAGGGTCAACATGTAAACTCCACACAGAAAGACCCCTGTCTGGAAATCGAACCTGGGAACAGTGCTAACCCCTAAGCCCCCACGTCACCCTAGTGGTTAAATTGTCAAACTGCTACTTGGAAGGTTTGATTTCAGCACCAACAAGCCAACAGCCACCGCTGGGACCCTGTGCAAGGCTCAAACCTGCTCCAACTCCCCCCAACTGCTCAGTTATCACAATTTAGCATTCTTCTTCTTCTCCTCCTCTTCCTCCTCCTTCTTCTTCTTCTTCTTATGGACAGGATTAGAAATGAGTTTATTAGAGGGACGGCACATGTAGGATGTTTTGGAGACAAGGTGAGAGAGGACAGGTTGAGATGGTCTGGACATGTGCAGTATATTGGTAGAAGAATGCTGAGGATGGAGGTGGTGGGCAGGAGGAAAAGAGGAAGACCAAAGAGGAGGTTTATGGATGTGATGAGGAAAGACATGCAGGTAGTTGGGGTGAAAGAGGCAGATGTTGTGGACAGGATAGTTTGGGGAAGAGTGATCCGCTGAGGAAACCCTTAACGGGAGCAGCCGAAAGGAACATAAGAAACTGTTACATTTACACACACAGTAAATATGTTAATTTTTGATTAAAAACATCAATTGTTATCGATTCATGCCGGGTTTTTTTCATATCTTCCTAGACGAGGTACGATACCGCGCATGCGCTAGAAATTCACACGTCAACTCCGGCATCCCGGCGACCCGATTTCTATTGCGCATGCGTACGTGGATTGCGTACAGACAGCGAGTATTTCGTTAGATTTGCGACATCTTTTTACCCCCTACAGCAATGAAATCTCCGATAATCCTAAAATGAATCGTTAGTTTAGAAAATCGCGTCTGCCGATGGAAATCGTCAGCGCTGGTCATAGAATAATTTTTTGCTATTAGTTTTTCGGTGTAGCCGTACAGGTTAAGCAAGAAAATAATACTAATAGTTTAGTTTAAATCAGAACGTTTTTTTTATAGCGCGTCTAAGTAGCTGGTTTGAATTAGCTGGTTGGTATATTTTTGCTTCTTTTATTAATATTTATTACAATAATTCTATTGATGGGGGATTTGATCGCATCTTGATATGGTGCACGGTGGTGTTTACTATTGCGTTGCTAGCTGCCGAACTGCAGCCTTCCAGCCGTCAGACATAGCGTTAGCAATAGCTTTAGCTCAATTACCGTAACCTCAGTCGAGCTAAAATCACATCGAGCTCTCACTGGAATGATTTAAGGTTCGAAAAGATGTGTTCTTGTTTTTCTCAGGGGCTTGATCGGATTATTAGTGCATAATTTTGCTTGTTTTTGCATGATTTGTATAGCTAGATTATATAGGTGAAAGATAACATCTGGAAACAGATGTTAGAAAAACCGTTATTACCTTAAATCTTATAATATATGACTCCGTGAGGTTTTTTTACATTTTATTTTTATTAAAAAAAAAATAAAAAATCAGATTCTGCAACGTCATTAAATGCCCCCCAGGATAGTTAAGACATCTCAAAATTCCCATTAAAGAGTCTTTTCGACATTCCTGATTAACGTTACTGGAACTCTGTTAATTATCTTTGGATCTTTTCTGATATCCGGGTCCGTGAATAGTTTTGGGATCTCAGTATAAAATCTCAACATGAAGAAGTTTTTCGACTGTCGGAGGGATATGGTTAGTGTGGGTCCTGGTTCTGGGGGTGGAGGCGGATCTAGTGGAGTCGGTGGAAACTTCATCGGGCGTACATTCACCATTGGACACCATCAGGTCACCGTGGAGGAAACCCTCGCTGAAGGTCAGCATGATCATTTCTGGACCCATGGTTTGGTGCTTTCTTCAATTTTGTATTGTTTTCTTCATCATCATCATCATCATTTAGAGCGATTTACCATTTTTTTAAATAACAGAGAAGTTAAGAGAGTTCTCAAAAAGTATCGTAAAAAATCGATTTAGACAGATGTAACGAATAAAATTATTGGAATGGGGTGTTATTTACCACAGCAATTTGCCCACGATTGCAACTTCCTTTAAGAAAAACACAGGTGCATTTCATTAGCCATGGAGCTTTTGTTTATTCGACTACATACAGCTGATGCATAACATCCTGAAATAAAGCGGCGTCCCTCAAGGACCATGGGGCCGCTTAAAATATCACCGAACGGAGACTAAGAGTGAATTAATACAATTAACCGGTAGTGCATTTGTGCAAACTGAGCAAAATAAACAACGGGGCAAACAGATAAGCTACTAGACAAGACAATTGTCTATTAAATAGACAAAGTCGCTCTGAACGGTTGGCATTGTGCAGCTTTTAATTGTAAACATATGCAACTAACGATTTTAACCATTGAATTAGCAAAAAATGGTGTTACGGTGTTGGATTGATACCAGAAAGACTAGGGTTGGATTCCTAGCACCACCAAGCAACCACTGTAGACCCATAAGCAACCGCCAATTACTCAATTGTAAGTCACTCTGGATAAGGGCGTCTACCAAATTCTGTATATGTATGTTAGACGGAAACTGGTATGGGAGCACCAGGTTTCAGTGGCTTAAACCTATCAGACCTTGATGCTTGCTATAATTGAGATCTTTGGGTTAAAAGCATTGTTCCACAGTCCAGTCCAAGTGTGAGGCTCCAGATACTTTGGTTATATTTTCCAGATAGCACGATGGAAAGTGTGTGATTAGGGTTTCTTATGTTGCAAGAAAAAAAATAATAGAAGAAATCGTTTTTTTCTGTTGAATTGATCTCAATGCCTTAATAAAAAAAACCTGTAGGACATTATAAAGGGACATTATGTTGAAATTGTCCAGCCTGGGTTTCAGCTGTCCCGGAAACAATGGAACAATGGCTCTGATGGGAATCTGTAATTTGGAGTCGGTGGTACTATCAGAGCTGCTGCACAGTAATGGAGGGATATTATCGTTTTGTGTAATGACCGTCAGACCCATGGCAGAAGGTCTGGACTCCATAGCAGCTTTTTGTCAGTCTGACTGACAGGTAAAGCAACCAATCGCAGCTCGTTTTGGTTCGGCATCCTGTTTATACTTTTACACCGATTGTAGCTACTTCGCTTGGACAAAGTGTGGGAATTACGGAATGATCTCATGGTTCTTTCTGACATCCGTTTGCCAGCTTCCCAGCCTTTGTTGGGTGTTTCACAAATTTGAGGTTACGAGAATCTTGGCACATTTGATTTGTTAATATTTATCTAGCTAAAATTGTAGCCTGTATTTAAATGATATATTTCGCCACATTCATTGTTTGAACCTCGTACCGTTTAGTTTTGGTTTGTAGTCTCATTAGTCTGAAGAAGCTTTCTATTTTGCTTTATAAACAATAGAAAGTTGGATTTTTAGGTCCTGTATGTTGGGTCACTCAAGGTCTCCAGGCAACTTGATCTATCAGTACACCAGGAACAGAGGTCTCCTTACATTGTATGCAGAGTCACTATAGTTTGGTTCATGCCATGCTTAACAATTGTTGTTCCACTATTCGAAGTGCTTTCTGTAGGGCTTCAGGCTGTGCGTCAGTTGGTCACCTGACCTAGGGGAGCAGAATGTTTGCTTCCGTACGTGGATTGAGATGTTTCTTGTTTCTGATTGGCTTTCATGTTTTAGTGTTTTTGTAATGAAACCCTCGCCTTCTAAGATACAATGGAATCGTCACCATTTTAATTCAGAAGTTATTTTTGTTACAGAAATGCAGACGCAGCTCTCGAGTGGCAGACGGAAAAACTCTATCGCTCTCTCTCTTCCCTTTCTCTCTCTCACTCTCTTCCCTTTCTCTCTCTCGCTCTCTTCCTTTTCTCTCTCTCGCTCTCTTCCCTTTCTCTCTCTTGATTTTGCTCTCTCGTCCCTCTCTCACTCTTTTCTCTCCCTCTTTCTCACACTCTTTTTCCTCTCTCTCTCTCAGTCTCGCTCTCTTGTGTGTCTCTCTCTCACTCTCTTCACCCCCTCTCTCACACTCTTTTTCCTCTCTCTCTTCCTTTTCTTCTTCCCTCTACTCGGCCTGCGCAAGCTGCCTCCCCCACCCAACTATCTCAACTCCGTCTGCAAAAGCTGACTCCCCCACCCAACTATCTCAACTCCGTCTGCGTAAGCTGACTCCCCCACCCAACTATCTCAACTCCGTCTGCGTAAGCTGACTCCCCCACCCAACTATCTCAACTCCGTCTGCGTAAGCTGACTCCCCCACCCAACTATCTCAACTCCGTC